>VZRS01003120.1:499874-534751 GCA_013398055.1 Ifrita kowaldi
GATCTCTGCTCCCCCTGATCTCCCTCTGCCCTCCCTGATCTGCCTCTGCCCCCCGATCTCTGCTCCCCCTGATCTCTGCTCCCCCTGATCTCCCTCTGCCCTCCCTGATCTGCCTCTGCCCCCCGACCTCTGCTCCCCCTGATCTCCCTCTGCTCTCCCTGACCTGCCTCTGCTCCCCCTGATCTCCCTCTGCCCTCCCTGATCTGCCTCTGCCCCCCAGTCTCTGCTCTCCCTGTGCTCCCTCTGATCTGCCTTTGCCCTCCCTGCTCTGCCCTCCCTGCTCTGCCCTCCCTGCCCATCCTGTCCCCCAAGGCCTCTCAGGGATGCAGGGACATCTCTAAGGCCACAGAACGATGGTGACACTTCCCCCAGCAATCTTCCCTTTAACCAGAGAGCCTGTAGTAGTTTCATACCAGTTTTTATTCTTGTAACCTTAATGAGCCCACCCTGCATTTTAGAAGTGTCACCTTATGTTACTTGAGCACAAGTTTTATCATAATTCATTTTCCTTTACCCACATTTCCCCCTCAGACACAGGCCTTTATCAAGATGATTATCAGACGTATTATGTACTATTTTATGGAACATCTCCCATTAACCCCACTGCAGCAGAAGTCACCCAAAGGAAGGTGACACTTGCAGGAAGGGTGCTTTAACACGAGATATTAATTAGGAACCACTGTAATAACACCATGGCAACAAGTGTCAAACCTCCCTACATGGACTCAAGCAGTCAAGATTAAGTTAACATTTTTTCCTTATTACCCTGACTTTTATATAATTTCACACAGTAAATGGAAAAGTCATCTAGAAATTTGGGGCAGGTCATTTATCACTGTTGAAAGCAACTCCACAAAAATGGCTGAAATGGAAGAATTTCAGTAATGTTTTCTGAATTCCCTACACAGGACAAGACTGTGCTGCTTTCCCTCCTCTTCTCTTGTTTCTGCACCTTTGGTCTTGCCTGTATGAATTCTGCTTGCTGCAATCAATTAAAGCAACAGAAAATCATGAATCTATAATGGAAAAATATAAAAACCTCATAAAGAATGGCCAGTAACAACCCATAATAACAGCTAAGCGTGAGCTGCCATTGCAAATCAGCGCTCCAGGACTGCCAGAGGACCCAGCAACTCCACAGCACAACACTCACAGAGGTCCCATCAGACTAAAAGTTGTCCATCACTCAAAAAAAGACAGGCTCAGACTTCCCTGTGTTTCTACTTTGATGAACAACTTCAAATCAAACAGCTCTCGTTTGGTTTTGGGGTTGGTTTTTTTCCAATGTCCCTAAGAAAACCATAGGATGATTCAGGTTGGAAAGGATCTTTGAAGGTCATCTAGTCCAACTCACTGCCAGCTCCAAATGTGGAACAGCTTGCTCAGGGTCATGCCCAGCTGAGCTTTGAATGTCCCCAAGGATGGAGATTCCCACCCCTGTCTGGGCCACTGTTCCCATGTTGGAACATCCTCCTGGTGAGAGAGCTATTTATATTTGACCAGAATTCCCCTTACTGGAATTACAGCTTTCACCTCAAATCCTTTTGCTGTGCACCTCGGAGATGAGTCTGGATTCTCCTTCTTTTACAACCTCCACTGGGTAAGTGAAGAAAGGAATAAAACCACATCCACCTCTTCTCCTGACTGAGGAACCCTGGCACTGCCAGCCTCTCCCTGTGTGCCGCGTGCTCCCTTCCCTGGACTCCCTCCAGTCACCAGTATCTCCCCTGTACTGGGCAGACTGGTCACAACTCTCCAGATGCAATACCACAAGTTTGAGACAGAGCAAGGAAGCTAAAAAGAGTGAAGATGACAATTATTAAACAGTTTAGTGCAAACATCTTGGCTCAGGTATCTCTGATGGAGCAGTTAAGCTGCACCTGCTGCTCCAAAGTGCTTTCCCTGAGCTCACAACACCACCATTTATCCAGGGATGCTGAGAGCACAGGGAGAGTTGGGATGAACTCTGCCAAAGTCCCTGGGAACAAAATTTTATTTTCAGAATCAAGAATAAGTCTTCATAATTGGCACTAGAGGGGGAAAAAAAAGTTTCCATTCAATGAAGGCTATCCATTTAATCAAAACACTAATCCTAGAGTGAATTTTCTGAACACATTTGAACCTCAAGGTCGAATGTTGCAAACACAGATTAACTACATTTCTTATATGTGGGATTAACCACATAAAATAAATTGTTTTAAAACTTGTTTTCCTTCAGTCCACAAACTATTGGAATTAAGGGACTTGAAAAATCAGCAAAGGAGTTTGATACCTTTACGAATCTCCATTCACAATACTATCAAGATAGCCTTGCTAAAAAGAATTAATTCTGATTGTCACAGGGAAAAGAAATTGTTTGCTTGCTTTAGCAGGTTGCATAATTCCCAAAAATACTCAGAGTGATATTAAGTTCTGCTATTTTGGAAGTTTTACATTATACAAGATAATGGAATGCCTAAAACTGAACATGACCACTCAGGATCAGAGCAAGGCAGTGGCAGATTATTAATCACCTCTACCCTTGTTTCATAAACACAGTTTGAAAAATGAGGTTTTGGTAAAGGCATGTACAGAAAAACAAAAGCAAATCAGAGCAGAATTGGGAGATTAACAACTCAACCGACTTCCTAGAGGCTGAAAATTATCCAGAAGGGCTCTGCTGGGGGGAAGGTGCACTGAGAGGTGGGAAGGGATTGTGGACAGTGGTGGAAACACAAAGGACCAAAACAATCAGCACTTCAGTGGGGTCACAATACCAGTAAAGAGAGAACTTGTGCATGAAGTCTGTGGCTGTGATGTTTAACCAAAATAAAATCAGCACACATCCAGAAAAAGCAACAGGGAGGTAGGTGGCAGCACAGGTAACAAGTGGTGGCATCTCTTGGCATGGGAGAGGATTTTAATTTAGCTCCTAAACGTTTCCCAGCATCATCCCATGCTCAGCTCCAGCAGCCTGGGAGATGGAAAAGGAGAGGCTCTGTCCGTGGCCCCAGTGGAGGCACTGCTGTCACACAGTGTGTCAGGAGAGACAGGCGAGCAGGAAAACTGGAGAAAGGAGGAGTCAGAGATCAGGAGATGCCCTTAAGCCTCTTCCAAATATCTGCAACCTGAGGGAGAAGACAGGGAAAGAGTGGGATGGATACAGGCTTTCACCCTGGAATTCGGATGAAAGAAAAGCTGCCGACACTGCTCTGCAGCACAGATTTCTCAGGTCCTCCTGGGTTAGAAACAAACATCCTCATTTCTGCTTTCCAGATATATTATATTGCCAAGCTCGCCAGGAACAGAGCACTCTGGCTGTGTTGTCCAAACAGGACCAGCATTTACACCCTGCTGGCTAAACCCAGCCCAGGTGTTCACAAGAGAGGAGGGCAGGGAAGCTCAGAGCAGTGCCCTTCTAAAGGCAAAGCCAATTAAAACTGGGTTTGAGCAACTTAAAGTCACCCAACATTTCAGAAATAAAGACTGAACAGCTTTCTAAGGTGCTCTGGAGCACTTTTTCTGTTAGATGAACATGGATTTTGCAGCACTTGCAAATTCCATTAGCAGCAATGAGAAGTGCAGGACTCAGTCCACACGCCGCGTTATCACTGAAGTGATCCCCATTTAATTACTGAAGAAAACGCAAACACTTTTCAGTTGATCTTTGCAGTGTTAAATAGCTCACGAATTGTTGCACAGAAGCTTTTCCTGGCATGCATCAGGTCTAACACTTGAGCAAAATCATTCCTTCACCTCAGCTGAAACCTGGGCCCTCAGTGATCAGCAACTGCTAAGTGACACTTCCCTTAAACCCCACAAAAACTGTGGTCGTTCTTTGGAAGTTTCACATCTTCGCTTTAAAAACCAAGCAATTATAGCTCCTTCATGTTCTATTTTATGGTTCCGGTAGTTTTCTTAACCTTGAGAAAATTTGGCACCATTATTCTAATTACAAGAAGTGGGACTACACGAAATCTGTCCAGCAAAAGAGAAACTGAGCTGGCAGATGCATGAAATTCTATAGTGCAAAATGACAGAAGGGGAAGTAATGGGACACTAGAGCTGTCACTTACCCAGGTAAGAGTCAGCTGCTGTAAATAAAAAGCTACGTTCTTTTAGGCTCATTCAGCTCTTGATAAATTGACACCAAGTATGGATATTGTTACGAAATACAGCCGCAGAAACTCAAATTCTTTATTTACAAAAGCAGCTGTCACTATAACACAAAGACAAGCAGTGTGCGTGTGTGTTTGTGATACATTTAAAGCCCCAAACCAAGAAAGGAAAGTCTCCCATGAGTCCTGACACAGCATCATACATGAAAAATGCATGTACTTTCCTACTGAGCCCACACATTGGGTTACAGGCCACATGGGAGGATTGGCTATTTAAATACCCTACGGGGCCTTTTCCATCTCCAGGACAACTTCTCTGGAACCCAACGTGCACAAGTCCCAAGTGCCATGAAGGCTATGGAGCCATCACTTCCTAAAATCTGGAGAAAACTGAAGGAGTTCATAGTTTAACAATTTCCTGATAAAGCCCTCAAGTTTATTAAGGTCTCTGTGCTAAAAATATCAGAAAGCTTTAATTGCAATAAAAGACACCATTAAGCAGTGTTTCCTCAAGCACAGGAAAGCTCAGTGAAATCAGGAAATCCCTCACAAGTATTCCCATGTCAGAGGGGCAGAACTGAGCTATCAGTGGTCTCTTCCACAGCAGAAACCTTTGGAGATACATGCAATAACAGATGTCCCAGCACACATTTAAAATCACACTTCAATCCTTCCTGCATCTTTCTCTGTGTTGTACTTGGCTAACCCCTTACATAAACCCAGGACTTCCTTATTTTAAAGCACATATAAAATAGTCTGAGTTCAAGCACAGAGATAACAAAGTCGTCAAACGAATCTGAACCCTTCCGAAACCTACTTTTCTCTTTTGACAACTGTCTGAGAACAGAGAGTGCAGAGAGCTGTTCCTCCTTTAAATTTAGCTTCAGCCTCTGTGAAAATTCCTCCCAGTGCTCCAGCACTTGCTGCCTGGTCTTTCCATTCAAGGGGAATGGGGCAATGCACCCGATTTTGTTGACCCATTCCTATGGCTGTGGGATTTGTAGCCACAGGGAAGTTACAGAAGGGAAAAATGACCACGTGTCTGAACAGAAAACCTAATTTTTTTGTTTTTACTTCTAAAACAAAGACTGCTGTATCTGTGCAGCAGTGGGACAGAGCTGCAGCACCCCTCTTTGCCACATCGTTGTGCGCCAGGAGCGGAGCCGGCGCTGGTCCTGCTCCGGCCGGATGCGGTGCCCTCGGAGCCACGTGAGCTCTGGAGCTGCTCAGATGTCTGCCTGACATGGGATTGTTCTGAAATTAGAACGTTGCCCCATTTTCAGTAAAGCCTCCAAGATTCCAGGGTTGTCCCTGTTAGCGAGGGATGTCCTTGAAAATGAGGACAGCTGATAACCTTAAAGAAGGAGGGTAATTAGTCACAGACCTGCAACCTTTTCTCCTAAAGAAACAGTGACAAAAGTAAACTCCTATTAGAATATCATTAAATGCATTATTATGCAATACTCGTTACATAACCATGCTTTACCAACTCTGGGTATTTTCAGGCAGAATTCAGTTTCACAGACTTGCCCACACAGGAAGATTTTTGAAAGTATGAATTGTCTCTCTGGAAGGGATGAAAAGAGCTCAGGTAAATTGATGAATGGCAGATTGGCTGCCAATATTTCACATCCAACTTGAACCCTTAAAAGTAAAAAGTCTTTTTAAGAATCCCTTTTCAGCTAATTCCTTCCAGAGAAGTGATAAAATTCATAGAAGCGTTTGCAAATCCAAATATATCACCCTATCCAGATACTCAGTACCATTTGAATTTCAGCTAAAACTGCACTGTGAATCCATGCAAAATTCAAGGATAAGCAAAATTAGACTGCATTAGGCATGACAACTAGAAAAATGTCACTGCATTTTATCAAAATTAACATTGTCATCTCTTTTCCTCTATCCCTACTTCCAAGAACATGCAGGAATAGTCATGCATTCTATGTTTTACTAAAATATTTCATCTAATTTTACTCATTTAACAGCTTTAGTTAGTTCAGAAATATTCTAATCTCCAAAATAAATACCTGGATATTGTTCTTATTGCTGCCTAAGCTCAAGTTAAAGACAAATAACATTCACAGCTATTATAAAGTCTAAAAGCAAGAAAAGCATGAAACAGGAGTGCAGGTGAAATTCTGACAAGGCAAAAGCTGGTGCTGAATGCATTTTTCAAAGATCAGGTTTAAAAAGAAAGGATGTGCATTTTCAACACAGAAATCTCTGTGAAATATAAGCATTATTATATAAAGTTCATTAATGAGCTGCTTATTTTCTTTCCAAACATTTCCTTGCAATATCAATCATTTACCGCTATGTATGAAATTCATCCCAAAACACTGCATTTGTAATGGGCTAAAGTGACAGTTGTTAAAGAGAAAATAACCAGCTGATGGATATTGCAGGTACAACATCATCTCTAGGTAACAAATCCTGCAAAAATACTCATAGTTACGTTTTTCTTTCACATGCACGGCTCCATTCTCATGAATCATTTCTATTCCCATATTTCCCAAAAGTCAAATGCAGGGGACATTTCCAAAGCAATTATCATTTGCCTTCTGGCTGTGCAAACTAATAATGGGCATTCTCCCTCCCTCACAAACCCACGCTTCTGCCTTATGGCTCACAAGGAGCACAGCTTCCCACTCAGTGCACACACAGCCTGTGCCCCCTGCCTGCCACACAGACCTGTCCAGACAGCCCAGAATAATCCTGCTGGATAGCAAAGCATGGAAAGTTCCCGTGAAAAGCATCGTTCTCCCGTACCTGGAATTCCGCAGCCCCTGGGATCGGGTTACTGAAGCAGGAGATGAGTTCTGCAGGTGAGCCCCAGCTCCCCGCTACAGGGAGCACCGCTGGCCATGGGATGAGTAAGGCGCTCACCCAGCACTACCCCGGAGTGTGGCAGGAGGGACACACCTTTCCTGCTTCTCTCCACCCCCTCGAATCCCTGAATCCCTCTCCCCTTCCCAGCTGACTGCACAGCCTGCCTCGGGAATGGAGGCAGGAGCGGGGAGCGCACCAGGGAGGAGGCACCGCCGGGAGGGCGATGCTTCCGTTTATTAACGAATCCTGAACAACAAAATGACATTTCCACGCTTTCCCAGTCGGGGTAATTCAAGGTGTGCCTGGCAGAATTCACCAGTTTGCAAGGGAAGGCAGCAAGGAAAGCGGATTCGTGTGCCCTGTCAGTTCCTGTGTTCCCAATTCCTTCCAGCATCCTGCCTGCCCCAGAAAACCCAGCCCGGCTCTGTGCGCACCTCGGGCTGCTGTGCCAGGGACGAGGCAGCTCCTCACACGCCAAACCAGCGGGAACATGTGCACAACCACGCAAAACAAGAGCCTCTGAAGGCAGAAGCACTCACAGCAGAAATAAAGACTGTACAAAACCACTGTTAGGAAATGCTGCCGAAAAGGCAGGGCGCCGACAGAGCTCCGACCACCACCTTTCACCTTTTACTTATTTATTGAAGTGCTGAAACATAAACTCATTAGCAAGGAAAGCCTTCACACCAAACCCAGAGCACCCGGCAAGTTGTGTGGTATGGGAATATTTGGGAAAAGGACAGGTTGTGGATTAAATGGGATCAAGGAGAGGATGAAACTGAATCCCAACCTGCCTCAGTGAGCTCCCAACCGCTAAAACATCCCAAAAGAGGGCGGGCAGCAAAGTCAGCACTCCGATTTCTCAGCTTCTCTGCCCAGGTTTGGACATCAGGTGTAAGCCTGGCCCTCTATTTCTGTAAAACTTGCCCAAATTGAACTGCAACAAGTTTTTTCCATAATCAACACAGATATACCGAACTACTATTCTCAATTTTAAAGGAATTAAAGGAAAAGAGGAAAGAAAAAAGAAAAAAGAGAGCTCCTACTAGCTCAAATTTTTAAAAATGTCCACACAAAAATAAGTGGGACAAGTGGGACAATCCACATTAAAAAACAAACCAATATTTATGGAAGAGAGAGAATATATTGAGATATATATATACATCACTATTATTATTATTATTAACTTCAGGCACTTTCTCACAGGTAAACATTTTCTCCCACGAATAAAAGACAGGATTCTCATTAGAAAAAGAAAATAATGATGAAATACCCAACCGTAAGAAAGACTTAGTGCTGGTTTTTTAATTATTGTCACATTTTCTCAGGAAAAATTATTATATTTTAATGGTGCAAATCGTGTTTATCACTGTCACACTATGGAAATTAACTTCTGATTCCTCTAAATTACAGACCTTTGTATCTGTAAAGAGCAGCATTTTCTCCTATAAGCTTACAAGGACTTTGGATAGAGTTTAGAAGAATTATACTGACATTCAAAAATAAGCACTGTCAGACTTACCTGAGAAAATCAAATTCTGTGAGTTAATGAATGTTTGACTGATCAGAATTTTAAAAGAGCATTTCACATGTACAGACCCTCCAGGTGAAGAAACCAACAGTCCCAGACCCTTAAATTTTGGAAGTGTAAAAAGAGACTCCAAAAAATGCTAGAGATGGTCTCACCCAACTATTAAAATTGATGGTTAAAATCTAGGTAATTAAGGAATTTAAAAATATTACAGGAACAAAATATGGCACTGAGCTGTTAGAAAAGAACATTTGTGGCATGCAAATGTGTCAAGATAAAACCAAATTATACCTTAACAGGAAAGCAGTGTGTGCAACTTCCGTAAAATATTTTTCTTAAGCACTGAGAAGGAATTGCTGTTGGTGACAGGACTCCTTTCTTAAGTGGAAGTGAGAAATATGATAAAGATCTATTTGTTATGTATTTTAAAGCCATTTTTATTCACATTCCATGTCCAAACAAGAGTCTGAGAAAGAGAGCACTGAAACTGTGCGGAGCTGCTGGCTTTCAGGTTGTTACAAACCCCAAATGTCGGAGCCACTCTGCCTTTGCTATGGCAGAATTGAACACCTTCAGCTCATCTTTCCCTGTACCCTCCAGGTATTTTACACTGATTTGTCCTGAAATATACTCACAATTCCATCTGAGGGCTCCCTGCACTCCAGCCCAGGCTCTGACACCCCACATGAACATCCAAGGACGCTCCCAGTGCTCCCCAGCCCCACTGAGCTCCTTCCCCACCTGTTCTACGGAGGAGCAGCTCTGATTTATGAAGGCTTTGCACACATTGTGCACAGGCAAGAAGTGCCCAAGAAATGCCTGACACGATTCTGCAGAGCCCCAGTGGCACCGTGACCTGCAGGAGGACAGAGTGCTCCCGGCCAAAAATTACACCCTGTCCATACCTGGGAATAACAAGTGCTTGGAGCTGGCACGGGAAGAGCACCACAGGGGCTGCTCCCACACAGGCAGAAGGTAAAAGTCACTTCAAAGCAGGCTCTGCTGACACTTTATGTTGACACAAATAAACGCTTTTTATGTCATTCCCATTTTCCAGAAGGTAAATGTTCACGAGCAGCCGTGCCCAACCTGAGCGGAGCAGGCTGAATTTAAGAATTAAAGGAACTTATTTCCCTTACCTTTGTGTTACTTGCCATCCTGAACAACTCTGAATTTGTTTATCTAAATTTCTGGAGGAAAAAAAAAAAGAGTTGATTGAGGTGGGGAGTGTTTAAAAATTACAGAAACCAAAGGAGAGGAGTTTGGTTCACGGGGCAGGAAAGGGACATTCAAGACCAGTTCAAGATATTATTTTAGGAAAGTCACTTTTGCCACTACTCTAAAATTTGCATGAAGCTCTGGGTAACTGAATGTTATCTTCACATTATATTATGTAATTGTCTTTTCTAGGCAGATATATACACATTTCTCTGTATGTAAACGTAACTTTCTGCAAACTCTGCAAACAGATCAAATATTGGTTCTTAAGCAAGTAGTTTTTAGGAAATCTGTAACAGTAGCACCAGATTTCTAAATTTGGAAGAGTTATTTATAAGATAACTGACAAGTCTGTATCAAATCATTTTATCAAGGCATAGGCACAAGGCTAAAGGAGAGAGTGGAATTTCAAGGAATGAATAAGGAGGATAGAGAGGATGGAATGTATTTGTGGGGATGAAGAACAAATTGAGTAACAGTACTGGGAAACAACGAAATGGAAAAGGACAGTAGAACAATTAGGCCAACCTTTACCTGTTTTTCCATAAATTTAGCAATGTCATTTCAAATTCAAGAATACAGGCAAGAATACAACAGCTCATTTAAAAGAAACTGCTATTTTTAAATGAAAACTCTCTACCAAAAGTCTGAAATTTAAAAAAAAATTTGTGTTTGATCGTGTCCATTACAGTTTCAGGGGTGACCTTTATATCAGATCTTCCCTTTCCCATCTTCAGAGCAATTGTCATTGGACCAGTTCTCTGCAAGCAGAGCTGAAAAAGGAGTAAGATTCTGACCAAAGGAGTAAGAACTGTGAATTCTGATCACAGCTGTGAGATAGGGACCCCACGTGCCACTGACCCTCTGAACTCTCATCCCCCAATAACCCAGTGTCTGCTGGACCCCAGTATTCCACCATGTCCCTGAACAATGAGCTCCAAAATCCATGTGTGTGTAGGAAATTCGACCTCACCTCCAGAAAGGTAAAAACAAACCCAAGTGCACAGATTTTGTGCTGTTGCAGCAGTACCCAACCGTCCCACACAGCACATTTTTCAGACACAGAGAACAACTGAGCACTAATATTTTATGAAGGTGTCACGTTACTCCCCCCAAAGGGAAGTGAGAAGTGCAAGGCAGCCCTGGTGGCTCCACATTTTAGAGATAATTGCAAAAACCTGTCACACAGAGCTGACCATCACTGAATACAAACTCATGTACAAACACAGGTGTTAGAACTCTACATCTCTACGCAGGTTGAATGTATTTCAAATTATGAACAGTGACTCCAAATCCCCATGGCAGGGGGTGGCAGTGGATGAGCTTTAAGGTCGCTTCCAACCCAAACCATTCTGGGATATGTTACAGGAACACCGGGCATGGGGAAAAGGGGGGGTTTTTGCCATAAATTGAAGTGAATAAGCAAAACAAAACAATTTTGCTCCAGTGACTTCTAAAGATTTATCAATTGGAACCCAAAATTTGACCCAATAATATCTTGTTGTGTTTTATCAATCCACACACATTCCTTTTATCTGTACTCTTGTCCAACATCCATAACACTGTCTGGTTTGTGTCCCACCAACCATTTCCTCAAGCAAAGTTATTAATCTAAATTCATCCAAATGCATGTCACGACAAACCTTTCTGCAATGTAAGAAGAGAATGCTTGACTGAGAAGAAAGTTTTAAAAGCGTTTTCTACTTTCTAAGGCTCTGTAAAAATTATTGGTATTTTTCAGAAGAACCAGTCATTTTAAGTAATTTATCTGCTTTTTAGGGTATGTAGAACAGCAGAAGCCCAAGCTGCAAAAGCCCTTTCAACCTTAGGAAAATTATTATTTAATCCCATGCTGTGTTACATCTCCTAAAGCAAGAGAACAGAATTTAAAGATTGCATTTGTGCACTTTCGGGACTGTTCTCACAGTCCCAATCCATCCCTCACCACACTTTTTCCATAACTATGACAATGAAAATATACAAACTATAATAAGCACATCCCAAATGTTTGACCGAAACATAAACATCGCTTTAAAAATATCCTCATTCCATTTAAGAAGGACGACTAATCCCAGATAACAAACCTTTCCCAGATAAGAGTTGAGTGGGAATTTCCCATAATTTTCACGTTAAAGTTGCCACACTCTGATCCCAACTGTCCAGCACTGCATGGACACGCTGGACAACGCTCCGAGGCACAGGGTGGGATTATTGGCATGTTGGACTCTGTGGGTCCCTTCCAGCTCAGGGTATCCCATATATCCACAAGGATTTGTACACCAGGAAGAGTAGAGTGAGGCTCCATTTCCATAATCCAAACACGAGCAGGGCTCACGAGGGCTGAGCAGGGAATCATCAGATTCACACCAGACACCTGACAGCAAACATCCTGCACCAGAGCAGCACGGATCAGGAATGAGGCTGGATTTCCAGAGCAGCTGGAGCTCCTGGAAGCTCTCAGATTCCTCCTGGAGCTTTCACAGGCACAGCAGCCACGCAGCTCCCAAAGCCCATAAGCTCTGGAGCACGGACTGGCAACCAAACGAATCCCAAGAAACTTCAACAGCAGCTGCTGACTGCCAAATTCTGCAGTTAAATCAACGTGGAAAAGACCCTGCATCCTTTGACATCTGCTTTGCTTTGGGGATGAAGGACCAGCTCCATTATAAGACAGAAATCCTGCTCTTTTTAATAAAAACCCCCCACACATGGAATAAAAAAACAAAGGCAAACTTTTCAATAAATCATTGAGCAAAAGAGAATTTTCAGCTGCTTCTAGCGCTGGTAATCACAGCCCTCAACACGTGGCATCTCTAGGAAAGTGTTTCCCAGTTATCTGAGTGGTGCAATGGTGGTTCTGGTTAAAATATTTACACTGAGTTGCTCAGGGAGCCTCAGGCTGCTCAGCCTTTAGCAAGGGCCACACGGCCCCAGCTCTCATCGGGCTCTGGGTAGAAGTTTTGCCCTCAGTTGCCAGATCAGGTACAACCAACACCTGCAATGTCCCTGTTATGGACCTTTCTGTTTTACAGATTGAGGGTGACTGCTGGTTAATAAATTATTGTGCTTCTCTGAAAGTCACTAAAATCATTAAATAAAAGCCATCACAATAAAATTTTTTCTTTTTTTTCCCTCAGAGCACCAAGGGCTACAGAGATGCCAAAGACTACTCTGCCTTCACAGACCACTTCCCTGAATTCCTGGAGAAGGAATGAAAGCATCTTGCATAACCCCCATCAGGGAAAAGCACTTTCTAAAATGAAATGTAACCTGCAGGATTCTCCTTTCAGACCATTGGAACACACACAGAAGATGCAGGAACGCAAAGGAACAGACGATTTGCCCTCACCCAAATGACAAAACCTCTCAGGTTTTAAAAGCACATGGTGATACAGGCATTGCTTCCTAAACTGCTGAATGTTTCATACAAGCAAACAGGTGTTCAGGCACTGCTTCATCCCTGTGCCACAAAGGCTGAAATCCCAGAATATTTCTCCAGAGCCGCTTTACAAACCACTGCTCCTAAACAAGAAGCGAGCTGAGAAGGAGAGAATGGATTGGGGGATGATATTCTGCCCCAGTGACACATTAATGCAAATCAGGGGGAGGAGAGGTTGATTTTCCTTCCTTGCAGTGTCTTATCTTGCATTCAACCATTCAGCTGGAAGATGGGAGCCACTCAGCAGCTTGAAAATTGGAATGGTGTTAGTCCAGAAGAACACGAGGCATAAATATAAATACAGATAAACACAGAACTAAAACATTAGCTCTCCTAAGGATGGAACAGCTCAAAGAAAAGTCACTGCCCATTTCATGTCTGAAGATGAAAAATCATAGTAAACCCCCCCCCCAGTCCCTTCTGGCAGCAATTCCCACCCAGCTGGGGCTCAGGAACAAGCAGGGTGTGTAATAAGCTTTCAGTAGCTGCATTCTGAACAAATGAGTTCATTTTCACTTCACCAAGTGGAATTCAGAAATTCTCAAGACAACCATTTGCTGTTGAGATTTGAGATTAATATGAAACCAATAATTCCATATTAAAAATTCTATATGGTAATAATAATAATAATAATAATAATAATAATAATAATGCAGTTTATTTTGCTTCTATTTATCCCCCCAGATTAAATTTAATCCATGTTTGCTTTGGTTGCCTGAGCATCTGAGCAAAAAAAAAGAAAAAAAAAAAAAAAATTTAGAATTAGGGAAAAAAATGCTGACCACTGTGATTTTAAAATAATCTTGAAAATCCCAAAATAATCTGCTTCCAGTAGAAAGGGAAAAATGTTGATACTTACAAAGCATTAAAACATTACAAAAAATACAAGCTAGCAATCATCAAAGATTGCCTTCACTTTTCGTCCAGCATTTTATACTTTTGTCAAAATGATTTTTAGAACAGCTTAAGACATCACAAAATCGAAGTGCTACATTCAGCTTGTAACATGTACAATGGAAAGTCATGCTGGAAAGCAGAAGCTTCATCATTACCAAGAAAGCTTAAGCATAAAACATCTGTAAATATCTTAAAATTTATAAATAAATTATTAGTGGGGGACTTTCATACAGAAAATGTTTGCAAACATCAGTGAACTGTATCAATTTTTTTTCTATTTAATCTTATGCCCAAAAAAAGGACAGAAATAAGGAGAGATGGTACAGAACAAGAAAATCTATTTCTAAATATTTTTTCTGTTTGAATCATGACCTCAACGTGAGAAGCAGTTCAGGCCAATTCATCCAGGTCTGTATCACTTCCACAGAGGCAAAATGACCAAAATTCTCTTAGGATGGCCCCAAAGAACTCTCTGCACCATTCCAAGGATCAGGATGGATTTTGCTTCACTGAAAAAACATTTCAGAACAGAGAAACAGATTTAAAATGTGCTGAGATCTCCTATTGTTACCCCATGACAGAAAACCATAACTTTGCAAACTCTTGGGTTTGTCTGGGCAAAAACAATCCTCGCTGAAACAACGCACAAAAAATATCCCAACACATGACTTGAGATTTGGTTACGTTGGTCATGGGACAAACTTCTGGGTCTGATCATAGGATTCTCAATTTCTTACTTGGGCTCTGGACCAGCAATTTGCTCCTGATTTAGAAGAAAAACAACCCCAAAGTGTTCTCTGTTGCACCCTCAGCAAAGTGGGAACGTTCACACCTCAGCTCACGGGGCAGAGCTGGAATCCGAATATTCTCAGTTCGCTCCTCACTGACACGTGCCAATATCACAGGGTTTTTTTCCAACACCAAACCTGTGCCTACACTGTTTAAAAAACACCCAGAAAATTGTCGTATTTGACCTTTCTTATTCTGTACTGCTGGGAAGAAAAGAGACAGCAAAGGTGAAAGTGTCACTTCCCACTGTAGCATGAAAAATCATCATCTGGAAGTTCTGGCTGAAACAAATATTGGGTGCTCTTGGGGTGCCATGTTATATCACAGCTGCATTTCTCAGGAAAATAAAAGTAACCTTGGAAAAACTGTTGGTGTGACAAATTATCCAAAGAAAGATTAAATAGCAAAGTCACCATTTGTACCCCTTCAACCACACCCATGGGAAACATGGAAATTTTGGGTTCAAGAAACTGTTTACTCCCATTTGGGTTTTGGTTAGACTCTATCAGGAGCTGTTAAAACACTGCCTTTTCAGGCAGGAAAACTACATTTTGCTGGGGGTAAGTTACATAACATCCTGGACTTCACAAATTGTTTCCATTGCAAACCTAACACCAGTGAAGATGCTCACTGGAATTTTTGGCAAGAACAGTTGCACAGAGTTGTTCCAGAGACTGACTTGAAGTTCTTTTGTTCCAGCTTTAAAACTGACTTTTTAATATGGATCTCAGCAAACATTAGAAATTCAAATCCCCAAGTCATCCTCTTTGGGCAAAGAGTAGATTCAGTTTTCCAGACCATTTTGATTCCAAGACTGTAGGGGAGGATGGGCCTGGTTGGTTTGAGGTTTTTTCAGAACTGGCACAAGATTCTCCTTAAACAACAAAACAGTTGTAAAAGGAATTCCAGTGGCCCATTTAAAATGTTAAAAAGTTGACAGCCAGCTACTCCAGAGTTACTCACAGTAGGAAAAGTATTCCTGTGATCTTTATGGCATCCCTCCCCTGTATTATGAGCAAGGTTACAGCATCTTAACCACAGGGGCGCTTAGCATTTAGAAATAAGATAATCATTCAGATTATAAAATCAATTTATTCCCTGAAAACTGATGAGAAATAAGGTGTCAATATTTATTTGATAAATAGGCATCCCAGGGAGTGTTACTCTCCTGGAGTACTCCTGCATTTCCATATAAGTTGCTGCTGGTCCTTACCTTGAGAGCACAGACCTTCAGAGCTGCTCTTCTCACCACACTGGGATTATTCAAATTTACTATTCCAGAATTACCATTCCTGAGTAACAGCAATGATCTGAACTTGTTTCAGAATAAAAATGCCTGGTTCATGCTTAGCTCAAAGGTTTTTGAGAATAGTTATTTTCACTGAAATCTGTTCTCCACACTAACTGAAATAATTTTGCATTTATTTGATCTGCTCTAAAATATTTCTCTGGTATTTCACTTTGCTGGTTGCTCCTGGCCATCTTCTTGATGAAGATCTGCAAACACATCAGGCACGAGGATCTCACTGCAGAAATGTCAAGGTCTTGGATGCTGTTGAAGCAGGACAAACGTGACGCTTTTCATCTCTTTTTAAACATTGTAGGTACCAGGCCAGTTCTGCTTCTGTATTTTCCAGTGGTCAGTTGGCCTCCCTCAAACAACGAGAGAGCAGCCCATCACATTCTGACTGCAGGAATTGAAATTTCTCTGGCTTCTCCGGAAGGAAACGATGCAAACTCTTAAGGAGAAAGTTGTCCCTGCTGTTAGGAACAAATCCTGTTACACACAGGGTGACAGGGGAGGTCCCTGCGGTGGCACCGGGGCTGGGTGTCCTGGTCACTGCTCCTCACCCCTCTGCCCAGGCATCTTCCAGCTGCCCCGATCCACATCTCCAAAGCCGTGGGGAGCAGGAGGCTTCTGGCAGACGGGGACGGCGCAATCCCTCCTCAGGAGCAGCTCTTCCAGTGAGTCAGGATGACGTGACAGATTTTCAGGATGACCTGACAGATTTTCAGCAGTCTCGGTGTCACCTGGGGCCGTGTCCCTGCCGTGCAGTGTGACCCTGGGGCCGACCTCGGGGGCACCGAGAGCTGGAATCAGCTATTTAAAGCTCATTACAATATCAATGGCAAGCTCAAAGGAACTGCCAAGTCCATTTAATCCCCAGTGCTCAAAACATACTTTCCAAACCCACGGTGTGTTTATCTCCATCCTACTAAAGCCAAGCTGACTGGTTTTTTCTTCTCCTCAGAGGAATCTTTGCAGTTATTGCTCAGTTAACTCGGAAACCGTTCAACACTGCACTGCACCTTTTCATTTTCCCCTATTTACACACTGTTCATGGTCCCTTCGCCCCCCACATCAAAAGGAATTCCCAATAAACACTGCTGTAATCTGTTTACTACATCCTGTTTATCCAGTTTAGGCTGTACTAAGCACCCCTTACAGCTTAGACCTTCTTTATGCAATAGGGCTGAGCCAGCAGCATCCCGTACTCACAGACCTACAGCTGCTCCTCCACACTCACATCCCTTTTCAGCTTCATTGATATTTTCAGTTAAAAAATTGATTTAAAAATTCCTATATGTAAGGACTCATCTTCCAGGTGTTCACCATTGAGAGCATAGTTCTTGCTGGAAGAAACGTACAACATGGATTTTATGTCTATTTCTGTAACTTAAACACAGCACCGAGCTTTGCTCTTCCTTTGGAAGAGCATTGCTACCAGGAAAACGCAGGCACAATAAGAGATCTTGTCTCTGGCTGGAGAAGCCATTCAGACACCACTGTTTATTATTCCAGGGAAATTGTAGCCACAGATGCTTCAAGGAATCGTTGCCACTACTCAGAGAGGTGGATTTACTGAAAGAATAAGCAAATAGATTTACTACACTTCTCTCTCACACAGCGTTTTGGTACTTTACAACATCCACGTGGAGCTCACTGATGGGTGAAAAACCACCCTGACCTCTGGATTCACCTGCACGGCAGCGTGGCTGGGTCCATTGCTTAAATTAAAGGTGTTTGGGGTTTTTTCCTGTGAATAATGCGGCTACACATCGAAGCAGCAGCTTGCTCTGGCTCCAGGAAGACCTGGCTGTGGGCTTTCCATTTAAAAAGCAGGGTTATGCAAAAGAGATTTTTTACCAAGGCCTGTACTAACAGGACAAGGGGCAACGGTTTTAAAATGAAAGAGGGAACATTTTATTGGATATAAGGAAGAAATTGCTCCCTGTGAGGGTGGGCAGGCCCTGGCACAGGGTGCCCAGAGAAGCTGTGGCTGCCCCTGGATCCCTGGAAGTGTCCAAGGCCAGGTTGGATGGGGCTTGGAGCAACCTGGGATAGTGGAAGGTGTCCCTGCCCATGGCAGGGGGAAGAATAGGATGAGCTTTAAGGTCCCTCCCAGTCCAAATCATTCTGTGATCCCATCTCCTGTATGAACTCTGCGATGACATTTTCATACAGAGAATAGGAAAAATAAAAAAAAAAAAAAAGAAAAGCTGAACAAATCAACCAAATAAAATTAAAATTAATTTTTGAAAAATCCAAGTTGAAATCCTGGCTAAAGCCAGACTGTTACACTTAGAAGCCAAAAGAAGTGAAACCACCTACTCAAACCTGGCATTATACATCCATAGGTGCAGAAAAGTAACTACAGTACGAAGTTACACCATGGCTGCTGCTCCTCCACCAGGAAATCCTCACTTGAGCAATCTTTAGAAATCATTTAAGAAGAGAACAGAAATCCCTCATGAGAAAACAGATCTGAAGAACGAAACCTGTATCAACCCTCATAAATTAAACCAGTCTTTGCAAAAATATTCCACCAATAAGCCTGCAAAGGCAACAGAGAGTGTTTAGGAGGGGGGCAAAGGTCAGTAATTCCAAATCCAGTCATGGTGATCTGGCAAACAGTTCTATTGCTGAATGCTTTAAAATTATTGGTCTCTAAACAGCTGCAATCCAACAGCTTTGGATGGGCACACAGGTCACAGCTTCATTTTTTCTTCACTCTCTCTCCTGCTGCCACTTTGACCTCTGTTTGCAATCAGAAAAGGACAGAATTTAAACCCAGTCTGGTGGCAGCCCAGTAAAATCTGATCTGTTTTTCCCCCTTCTCTACATAAAATCTGCATGGGGTTCTCTGTGTATTTTTAGTCTCTTTAATAAAATATCAGACAACAGACCCTAAAAGTTTTTAAATGTTATTATTAATTCCATTACCACCAGGCAGTTGAGGCTGAAATTTGGAAGTGGCAATGTCTGACTTGAGGGAGAAGCCCAGAAAAGAAGCTGGGACAGGAATTTAGCCAGCTAGACAGAAAAATAATACATCATCTTGTCAGGAGTTAGCTGAAACCTTTCAAACACACACCGCAAAATGGAACCGTGGAGAAAGGGCACAAATGGAAGAACATTCCCGAGGAAATCAATAGGCAGAAGCAGGACATCCATTTCCCACCCTGTGCTGACTTTAGCACGGCCGTTGCACAAAACAAGACATCAGAAAGAGCCTATTCCCCTCCAGTTTCCCCTCAGGTTTCTCACACAAATCTGGGAAGTTTTCACACACTCCTCCCCAGCCTTTCCCACTCAGCTGCACGAAGATCTGACTGGCAGGACCACAAAGATTCGGGATCAATCCAGGCCAAAAGCAAACCTCAGGAGTCAGGGATAGAAGCAGACAAATGGGAATGGGTTTGTTCTTAGGACAAGGGCTCTAAAGAGAAAAGTTTGGTAACCCCTGGAGGAAACGGGGGATAATTTGATGCCTTCACCAGAGCTGCTGTGAGAGGCAGGAACCAAGGGATGAGACAGAAAGGTGGAAAGGGAGCAGCTGTGTCTGCAGTGCTGATCTCCACAGGAATCCCTTCAATCTGTATGTTGGGGGGTGGAATTTAGGTTCCTCAAGCCCATTCATGCTGCTGTCCAGCACCCATTTCTGCTCTGAATGACCTGATGAGCCATTTTCTGTAAATTCTGCACAGAGTCCAGGATCAATGCTCAGAAGAGGCCGCAGGAGCTGAGCTGACAGGGGAGGGGGTTTGCCCCTGTCCCTCGTGGTGCCCCTTCTCCCTGGAATTGCTGCACCTGCAGGTGGGACACTCTCCGTGCAGACAGCAAGTTCCAGAGGGGAGGCACACGCTGGCACAAGCATGGGGCATTTTCCTGCTAAACAGAGTTGCAGGCTCCCATTTACAGAGTCAGGGGAGATGTTAAACGCACAGAAAATCAGAGTCTTCACTTCAAACCACGCTGCCCATGGCTGCCCTTCCCCTGACCTTACAAACGGACACAGCAGCACCTTTGGCTGCTCCAAAGGCAGGATATTCACGGTAAGTTTCTCCATGACTGGCTGTGAGTTAATCCACGGCAGCCAACACATGGTTACCAGCCCCTAAGGGCCTATTTTCAGTGCTACAGGTCCACCTATTCAGCAAAAGTATTTTGAAAGGCAAATACACCATGGTGGAAAGGTGTTTGAAGAGTATTGCAGTTATATACCAATGCAAATGGTCCTGCAGGTCATTTACCCCTCAAAACAATTCCCCCACCTGTCACTTTTAATAAGCTTGATTATTAACCTCATTATTCTTAAGGCTTTTCTTTCCCACTCGCAGACAGTGTATTTTTCACCATGTGACTTCAAACAGAGAGTTTATGCCTACAGGATTGGTCTTCCAGTTGGAATACTGAATACCAATACTGAAGGTATAATTTGTCATTCAGATCTGAGAAAAACATTTCAAACCTTTAGGTCTGGCAGAGGAGACAAGGACTACATCTCACTCACTGTTTACTGCTGGTGTATTTGCTATTTCAGACAGGGAAAACTGAATACATTTTTCTGTACTAGCTCAGCAGTGAACACTCCACAGGTGCACAGGAAAAGGATAAAACACTCCTGTGACTACACTGAGCCTTAATTCAAACATTTCACGATGGCAGCTGCCCGATTTCTGATGCTGCACCCTGATTTCAGAGCTCAACTTCCACTGAGTGAGAGATCCCTACAGGCAAAACCTTAAGAAAGGGCATTGTTGGCAGAACACATCATATAAGGATTGTATTAAATATTAAACTAGGCTCTCGTTTAAACACAAAATCTTTACATTTTCCGTACTGTTGTTTTACAAGCTCACTCTTCACTTGCTGTAAGCACAGGTCTGAGCAGAGCTCTACCATGGTCCAGTACAGCAATTCTTTAGTTCCTGTCAGTTATTCAAGCCAAGTCCATCCACTGAAGTGACTCCCAGTTAAATCTCCCCTGTATATTAATAAATACACAGAGTAAATTCAGTACAAAACAGGAGGTACAGGCAAATCTTGCAGTCAGTTATTTCTCTGAATGCCCGAGGTTAATGAAATCAAGCAGACATTTACAGAAATCATATCGTTCAGGGGCTTTAGGAACTCATTACTCACAGTTGTAATCCATTTTCCTAATCCAGTGATTGGTATTGAGCAATAAAACATTTTGGTCATCTGCTGCAAAAACGTTTCATAAGTGATTATTTTATTCGCTGATGCTATAACAACTGAAGTAATGCACAATTAAATTAAATTATTTGGGGCCTAGCATAACTAGCATCATTTGGGATGTTTCCCATTTTTAACCAGCGAACTCTGATATCCGTGGGATGAAGATGGATCTGAGAGCACTGCACGCTTCTGCATTTAACACTGCCAAGCACAGACTGTCTGTAAGAATTCCAGGGATTTTCTGCACCACGGTGCTGACACCTCACTGTAGGAGATGCTTGGCTTTTATTATCCATACACTAGCAAAATTCGAGGTTATGCTCACAAAGCAAGTTTCCTTCTCCATCACTTCCTCCAAAGCCTTTCCCTTGCAGGCTTTGTAACTCTGCCCATCCCCATTGCCCCTGACAAATCTCAAATTCATCTTCATGTTCCAACCAAGTTCATGGAGGGGAGAGAACTCACAAGTATTTAGGTCTGACAACTGTTCTAAATATTTGAATCCCTCTCTGGGTCTGATGAGAAGGAACACAACTCATCAGCATGGATACTGATGGAAAAGTATCTCACATGTTCTTCTAAGCAATTTCAGAAGCTGTTTTGCTTGTAAAACAACTTGTTTAGCCAATGTTTATGTGAAATAACAGCTCTGTCAAAGCAGCACACTGAGAATAAACCACAGATAAAAATACAAAAGAAATAGAACTACTATTGAAATGTTCTGAATGCTTCTCTCATGAGTTGCAGGACAATAATGTGGTTGGTAACAGGCAAACTGTGGATGGAGCCTCAGCAAGTTAATTTAAGCCAAACAGCTCCTTTAGCTTTGGAAAACTCCCCCTTCCAGCGGACGAGACTTCTGCTCAGCTGCAGTTTGGAGCACTCTTACCTTGTTTAGATTTTCCAGACTGGTTTACCCACCCCTGATGAATGACATCTCTGCCTAATTAGCCTTTATCCCTTTGCTGAGAATATACTTGATATGGGCCTTGTGAAAAACCCACAGTATCAGAACCCCAACTAACGCTCTGCATTGCCTGCTCCTCCCCCACCAGTTTTCATGGTATTCAGAGGCACCAACTCTTTTCAGCTCATGCTCAAAAGGAATAAACAAAATTATAAATAAATAAATAAATAAATAACAACCCAAAAACCCCATCACTGCTCATCAAGACTAAACAAAGGAAGAAAATTGCTGAGCAGCAGCTGTCACCAAGTGGGAACTGAGAGAAGAAACCTCCAAGACCTTTCAAAGTCTCCTTCTTTAAGGAAATCCCTCTCTTCTCTCAAAGCTGTTTTTTCAGCCTTTTAAACTCCAAATAACTGCATGACAATTTATCACTATATCTGCAGGTACAAGTCCTTCCCTGGAGAGTCTGTCAGAAGGTTTGCATCACAAAAATCCTTTCAAGCTGCCCCAAAAGCCCCTCCTGCCCAAACACAGCCTTGCAGTACTCAAATGGGGACGTGAAAACACAGCAGGTGTGAACACAACCCCTGGGCCTGAAGTTCTCCTCCCCAGTCCCTAAAATAAGTTCAGGTGGCAGCACTGAAGCCAATTTGGGACAAATTCTGCTGTTTACACCCTCATCTCTGGCTGTTTAAAAAAATGGCACAACACTGGTACCTGGTGGATTTACACCACTTTGCCAAACAAGTTTTTGCTTAATAATTCATTATATTTTGGCTGGTTAATGTTTAAATCAACTTCCAATAAACCTCTCACACCTCAATACTGGTCAGGTAATTCAGAAAGCATTCCTTAAAAAAAAATCCAAACCTTTCAGTCATATTTATAAATATAGAAACACAAAGGGTCAAGAAATGCTCTGGGAATGTTAAGATGCAAAACTCAGTGCTCAAAGTTGGCCAAGCACAGTTATTCAATATCCTGTAATAAATTACCTGTGCTCAAACCATATTGATTTATATATATATACATTATAAAAATATATATATTATATATATATAAAAATATAAGGTATTGCCCATATTTGTCCATACTTCCTCCAGCTTATTTTCAAAAATATCTTCTTATGTAAATAGATATTTCTTTAAAAAATTAATTAAAATTAGCTTTACAGAATTCCCAATTCTGTCTCCACAATACATTCTGGATTTTCCCTCTTTTCTGTCATCTGCTGGCCATAAAAAACTTGGATTAACTTGGATTTTGACAGTTGTCCCATATTTTAAAATTCAGTTTCTAGTTAAATCTTCATAAGCACGAGAAAGAGACTTTTTTGAACAGAAAATAAAGAGAAAAGTAAAACATGAGATGAAATGTGACACTGGAAGAACGTGTATTACCACTTTGCTGGAGTTCCTAAGAACGGAGTTAACTGAAGCAAAACATAAATAAAATCACGGTCAAAGAAAAGAAAAGAGATTCATCTGCTACCTCTGTAATAAATTATATTCTTAAAGGCTGCAGTCTGAATTTGCATGAAATTAAATGTCCCTTCTGGAGAATGGTCCAATAGCCCATTATTATTTGCCTGGCTGGTTTTCCACAGGTTTTTTTCCATAGTTGAGATGCATGTGGCAGTGATATTTTTTTGCCCAGAAAATACTGTTGAAAAGAAATAACTTTAAAAAGGTATCTGATAGCCAGCTCATGTATGCTTTAAAAGTAACTAGAATTTTTTTGTCTTTACTGGAAATATATTATATACATCC
This sequence comes from Ifrita kowaldi, assembly GCA_013398055.1. Taxonomy (NCBI): domain Eukaryota; kingdom Metazoa; phylum Chordata; class Aves; order Passeriformes; family Cinclosomatidae; genus Ifrita; species Ifrita kowaldi. The sequence goes on from VZRS01003120.1 coordinate 523,838, forward strand.
AAATATTCAGAAAAGGGTAAAAGCCAAGAGCAAACACTTTCCCAGCTCCCTCAGCCGCTCCTGGTGCTCCATCCCCTTCCCAGCTCCTTCCCTGGACAGGCTCCAGCCCCTCAGTGTCCTTCTCATGCTGAGGGGCCCAGAAGTGCCCCAGGGTTTGGGGTGGTGCCTCAGCAGTGCCGGCACAGGGGACAATCCCTGCCCTGGGCCTGTGGCCTCTCCACGGCTGGCACAGCCCGGGGGCCATCGGCCTCTTGCCCCCCTGGGCACCCCTGGGCTCGTGTCCAGCCGCTGTCCCCAGCACCCCCAGGGCCTTTCCCAGCTTTCCAGCTGCTCATCCCCAGCCTGGAGCTGCAGGGTTTGCTGTGACCCCAGCGCAGGACCCGACATTTGTCCCTCACACCGCTGCCCTCAGCCCATGGATCCAGCCTGTCCCCAGCCCTCTGCAGAGCTCCCTTCCCTCCAGCAGATCTGCATCCTGCTGGACAGCCAGCAAGGAAGTTACACAGCGTCAAGGCCTGAAGTTAAATAATTCCCTCCAGAACAATCTACTGATGACAACTCAGCCACACCATCAGGAGTTACAGGCACCCAGCTCCCAGCAAGGCCATGCCCCAATCCCTGTCTGACACTAATCCTGACATTCCCTTCTGCTGGGTTTTACCCACGTGATCCCAGTAAAGGCACCAGGCAACCTCACCCACCAGTGGTTTTGTCAGAATTCCTGCAGGAGCCTCACCAAGCCCCAAAAACACAGTTAAAAATATTCTTTGCACAACTCTGGCAAACAATTCTGCAGCATCATACCAGGCCACTTCCCCTTGATTAGAAACATTTGCTCAAATGAGGTTATTTTGAGTTGCAAGTACATTACCTTGTGTCAGGGAATGATTCATGCACACAGATTTTAATAAAATAATGAACATTTTGTGCAAAAGATAGTATTTAATGTTCTAGACCAAGATGTTAGTCTGAATCCTAGGCAGTGCCACACTTTCCCTGCCTTGATTATTCAAACATCAAATCCTTGTCATGCTATACAAAACAGCTGTTTGAGAAGTAGCATTTTTTAAATGATAAAGATATTGATTATGTGTAATGGTGACTAAACCACTAAAGGTCAGATTCTATTTTGTCTGTTAAAAAATATGGGGATTCATCAGCCTTTTTCATTTGTAAGCAATGTGTTTAGAAGGCCTGCATATGCAAAAATCTGTTCTTGCAATTAACAGGCAGTTGATGGATAGGATCTAGTCATGTCCAAAATAACAGGTATATTGATAAAGACTGGGATGCATCCAGGAGTTTGGTGGCAAGGGAATAATTACAATCCACAGGAGAAGAGTCAAAATATTGTTTTGACAATCTACATTAAATTATGCTCTCACATTTCTTTCTCTGCAGGTGGATGTACTACCAAAAATACCAAACTTATTATGCCAAATATTTGCTTTGTGAGAATTATCCAAATCTACTAAATGCTATTGGCAGAAAACCCAAATCCTTTTCATTTAATGCTCCTTACACACATCCCACTGCAGCTGACCTCTCCCACCGGCCCCGCTCTGAGGAGCACGTGCCTGTCACCAGCCCACGGTCTGGGGACAAATACTGGTATCAGTGATATGTCCAAAATGCAGGGCTGTTAAAATATCTCACTTGCAAAATGTCTTCGTGCAGCTCTCAAAGCATTCCTTGCTGCATTCTCCTAATGAAATTATCCCTCATCTCCCCATCCCTGCAAACTTACTCAAGGACATCCTGAAAATGTGGAGCAGCACGAATGCAGCAGTACCCACACCATCCTCAGGAACCTTCCTTTATCCAGGGCGGCACATTTAACCAGGGAAGTGACAATTTACCTGGTTTTCAGCTGGACCTGCCTGCATTTAGAACCAACAGGAGCAGTTTTTTCATTTGCTATGTGACAAAATTCCCAGCCAGGAGACCTGTCCAGAGCTGCCATTTGTTGCAGAAGATGGAACAAACAACAGCAGCCCACATTTCCTCACCTTGTTCCTGGCTGCTTTGCATTTTGAAGAGCAAAGCCAGTCATTCCAGCCCTCCCATTCTGTCCCAGTGGCTTGGGAGCTGCCCACAAGCCCTGCCCTGCCCATGGCACCCCTTCTCCTGCAGCAGCCCCTGCAGACAACAGCTTGGCAGCAGTTTGCTGCCAGCCAGCCCTTGCCCACGGGCAGCCTGGTGAGTCACGGCGTCCTTGCCCTGCTCTTGCTGGCACCGCTTGGCACAGCAGCTCCCAGCCACAGCAGGAACGTCCTGGCACCGCGACAGGCTTGGCATCGAGGCTGTGCCATCAGAGCTGTGCCATCGGGGCTATGCCGTCAGGGCTGTGCCATCAGAGCTGTGGCATCAGGAGCTGTGCCATCAGGGCTGTGCCATCAGAGCTGTGCCATCGGGGCTGTGCCATCAGAGCTGTGCCGTCGGGGCTGTGCCGTCGGGGCTGTGCCATCGAGGCTGTGCCATCGGAGCTGTGCCATCGAGGCTGTGCCATCAGGGGCTGTGCCATAGAGTCTGTGCCATCAGGGGCTGTGCCATCGGAGCTGTGCCATCGGGGCTGTGCCATCAGGGGCTGTGCCATAGAGTCTGTGCCATCGGGGCTGTGCCATCAGAGCTGTGCCATCGGGGCTGTGCCATCAGGGGCTGTGCCATCAGAGCTGTGCCATCGGAGCTGTGCCGTCGGGGCTGTGCCATCAGGGGCTGTGCCATCAGGGGCTGCAGAGCTCAGCCTGCACAGCCATGGCAGAGCCACCTGCCACCCAAAGCTCCTCTGGGCATCACTTTCTTAGCCCTGCACCTTCCCCCAGTGCTCAGCAGCCCACAATGCTCCCAGGGCTCTGAGGAGCTTTAGCAAGCTCTGCTCGATTGCTACCACACACAGCAAATGCTCACTCCGACCGTTGGGAAAAGCTGTGTTCAACTGTTCCCAGAAAAATCTGTGTGGTAGGAAAAGCAGAATTTTTACCCAAACCATCAGTTTTAGTGATTTTATTATGAAAATAAATCTTACCTATAGGAAGTTTTTGATCATTATATAAAAACTACATAAATAAATGGCTCAATATTAAACCCAGAAAAAAAAATGGATTTGATTCACTTCTCTTGTTTTGTTCCATCTTCAAGGTATTAGACAAAAACCAAGTTCTCGGTAATTTTACATCTGATTTGCTTAGAAATGAAATATTTTTGAAAAGCATTATTAACCACTTTCAGCCCCTGAAGTCATTGGACAGGCCAGTTCTGCAAACTGCACGTAATGATTTAATGAACATGCAGAAAGAACTGCATTTAAGCCTATTTCTGGAAAATGGCTTTTGATTGTGGTTTTTAGACTGAACACAGGGTGGACTGAAACTATATTTCAGCATTGTGAACATCATTTGAAACATTTAACAAGAATTCTTCAACCTGGTTACCACGTATTTTTTTAAAAGGCTCTTCATGTCTAATAAGATGATTGATAAAGTGCATTTCCAGTCACACAGTGACATATTTGGGGGGGTTTAAATGCTCCCAGTTCTCAGAATTAGTTCTGCAGTAAAACAGCTCTTCCATCTATGAGCAGGAATTTGCTCACAATCCAGACCAGCTGGGCAACTCTTGTAGCACCACAGTTTCTGCATCAATTTTCCCTGGGGAAATATATAGATTTCTAATCATCTATTGCTTCCTTTTGAATGATACATAAGGGATTTATGAAAAGGATTTTTCAGGCACGCCATCAGTCAGAGAGCTTTAAAGACAAATATTAGGTTCTGCAAAAGCATTTTTACACAACTTGGACACTCACAAACGCAATCACTCCCTCCTGCCAACTCTCAGATTATTACGTAATATGCCCAAGCTTTTACATTTATTCAGCACAGACAACTGTGGTTCAATTTGGCACATTTTTGGTTTTTAAATATGAATAAGAATGCTTCAAAGAATAAAACTGAGTTGGGAAATATTTATACGAGAAGCTGAGTATGGATTAAAATTGCTTGGCTTCAAAAGTAAAATTAGATGATGTTTAATTTAGTTTATTTATGAAGTTGTATTTGTTCAATTTAAATACGTAATCTCCTCTGAGAGAGTTCAGCTTTGCAAAATGATAGTCTGTTCCTATATTTCTATTAGTTGTGATTTATTCTGATTCATTCCTTTGTTCAAAAATGCTAATGAAAGCAGATGATGCCGAAGAAGATCCACAAGTAACAACCAATACATCCATCAGTCTGAAAAACGGGGAGAGACCGCTCTGCACTGTCAGGCAAGAAATCCCAGACAAAAGATTTCTAGGGAGACACTGGCTGTGGAGAAACCTGAGCACAGGCTGAACTAGCACGACCTTAATTCTCAAAACTCATCTCAAAAAGTCCTGCAAAGACACACAGCAAATTACCTCCCTCCTCTGGGTACGCATCGAAGAGAGATGAATGCTAAAAATCAACCCTGCTGGGCTTTGATGGGGAGGCTCCAGGGAGGAAAAGCACTGCCCGAGGCTCTGGGGACATGGGGATTGCATGGGGGGATGAAGGATGGGTTGACAGCAGCTCTGCTACTCTGTACATGTTCTCAGAAGGCACCAGAGAGATTTTCCCATCAGACATTCAGGTTTGGAGTGGGTTTATTTGCCTGTCACCAGCTGTTGATGTGTTCACTCCTCAAGGAAGGGTCTGCACGGTGGGACCAGAGAGCTGGGCCATAAAACCCTTCCTCCATCTCTGACTCCTACAGCTGCACTCAGAAACTCCCACAGGAACACCCCTGGGGCTTGCCAGGGTCAGGACCTCAGTTTGCAGACAGAAGAATTTGCCACTGATAACAGAGATCCTCGGAAATACCTTAATTGCGAGATTTTTTCCATCCTCCATGCACATTAAAAAATCTCCAAACCACTGCTGCTGCTCTACATATTTTTTCCTTACAAGGCTATTTCTTATGGGCACACATGGAATATCACACCTTCTGCCTCTCCCATGGGAGCTGATCCATCTCCAACTTGAGTCATGTAATAACAGTTTTGAGGGGACTCCCTATTTCTACACTTGTATTTGCTTTGCTCTCCTCACAAAGAGGTGAAAAAAAGTAGGATCTATTCTCTCTTCCTTCCTGGGCTGAACTAAAAGCAGCTTCATGGAGCCCTCATGGCCATCACCACAGATGTCTGGTGCTCTGTGACTTAACAGGGCACGTGGTTCATTCCCTGGTCTGTTCAACCTTTTGCAGGAATGAATTCCACAGCTCCCAAGAAGAAATTTTTATCTCAAGTAATCACAAACATTCCCGTATTTGTTTTCTTACTGCTGTGGTGGAACTTGGGTGCTGTAAAAAAAAGCAGAGTCATGGGAGAGAAAGTCACATCCATACAAAATTTTGAATTAATTAAGGCCTGGAGCTTTGAGGCTCTGTGTTCACTACAGAGCAAACACAAAAGCCAGACCAACGTGGTAATGTGCTGCTGCTCCTGAGGGTAACTCCCGAATAGAAATATCTGGCAGCTGGGGGGAAAGTTTCTGGAGAACCAGCTGTGAGGTCAAACAAGAATTACTGAGGAAGGGAGTGGATCTGGTGTGTGGGAGGCAGCACAAAATTGGTATTGTTTTCAAGTGAACCACTGCAAGATTAACTTTGAATGGAATTAAAGTACACAGTAAACCAAAGAGCAAGAAGGATCTGAGCACAACTGCTCTCTGATGGGTGCTTTTAGAGATGCATCCGTGTACACGTGTGCATGCACACACACACACACACATATGGATTTCCTTGTCCATGTGCAAGGATTTATCCCTTCCCGAATGCAGCAGTGGGCAGAACTCTTCCCAAGCTTCCCAGTGAAAGCTGCCCTCCTTCAGGAATCTTCTGCAGTTTGCAGGGTCAGTGGGAGCCCTTCCAGCACTGCCATCCCACTTTGATTTGCTGCCACTGCCACAACCCCGGGTCATGCTCTGCCTAAAGGCAGCAGGGTTAGTGCACTTATGGGATAAATCCAGCACAGAGGCTTTCCAGAGGATCCCAGACCCTAATCCTCTTTGATTCCCAGTGCCCATAACAGCACTGAGCTCACTGGGACTGTCTCCCAAGATAAAGTGCCTTCTTTACAAGGAATATGTTTGGATGTTTCTGGTTACTTTTAACTTTTGTTCTTTCACAGCATTTTAATTCAGGTTTACTTTAAATATTGCAATTATTCTTCTCTCAGGGTTTGGCAATTAAACTCAGAAAGCACTGCTGCTTACATTATTGACACTAAAAAATTTAACATGCCCTGTATCTGCAGCTTTCATCTGCTCCAGGTAAGATAAAGGAGGGGAACAAGATTTCCTTAGAAGGAAGCTGGACCTGATTAAGATATTTTATTTTAGTTTTCTCTAACAAATGGAAAAAAAATCCCCAAAAATACTTTCCTAGCAATATTTTTTTCAAGATACCCTCCTAATCCAAAAGCAGATATGTAAATGAGGCTTGTATGTTAAGACCTCGTGCACTCAATTTTAATTCTTAAAAAGGTTCAAGAAAAAAACCACTTCAGATGTCTTCCATTTTCCTTTTCATTCCTTTCCATCCTCAGTTCTAGTACCAGACTCATGTTTTCAGATTAAAACTTCCAAGTGTATTTCTAAACTAGAAAAAGGAGGACAAGGGCAGGGAAGAGGACACTTAATTTATTATCTTTTCACATTAGAGTTACAGGGAGCCTTAATGATATACCAAGCTATAAACCCTGTAGCTGGTACTGTATTAATCATCTGTCTACATGAGAACTCAGATAAATATATAATCCTATTTCTGCATTGCAGATTTTATATGTCCCTTCCTCAGATTGCTGCTTCTTTTTTTCATTGTTTTGTAAACACTGCTGGAGGGGAGGATCCATCCCAAGGTAGGGAATGGCATCCCAGCTGTGGTTGCTTCAACTGAGCAGCTACATTAAGATTTATGAGAAGATAACCAAAGCAATAGGCAGCAATTCAAGCTTTGCAGCAGAGGCCCCTTTTTTTTTTAACAGTCTGAGCACAGTTTGTCTCTCTCAACACATTCTCCCTTCTCCAAGGTCAAGTCTGTTGCCAGCCACAAGCAGCAGCTGGCCCACCCAGGCTTTCCCCAGCTTGGGAACGAGCCAGGTTCCACCTGCATACTCAAAACACTTCATTTGAGATAGGCTCCAGTGGTCCCTATCCATGTCACCACTTGTCATGTCACATATTCCTGGAAAAATACATCCTCCCCATTTTTGTCTTCCCATTTCAGCCCAAGCATGTAAATAAATCCAACCCCTCCACATTCTGTACCCATCTCTAACATTTAGGCACCACAGAAGACAGACAGAGATACCCAGTCCTATTTTGGATAAACCAAAACAGATTAAAAATCAAATAAACCAAAGATTCTGCCAACAGTGGTGCAAACACACCAACAGCATGCCCTGGGGATAACAGCTCCCCACAAATACTCAGTGTAAAACATCACCTCAAAACCTCTATGCCCTGCAGGGGAGTTCTTGATGCTGCAATGGAAATATCAGGGCAGTCCTTTCATGTCCTGTCAGGTCAGGGACACACAGGGCAGCCCCCTCAGCCTTCCCCCTCCAGAGCAGGAGCTCTGTCCTGCCTGATGCAGTGTGGGGATGAGAGAGGCACCAAATGCTCAGTCAGAGCCATGAAAATAACCTGCAGAACTAAGAGCTTGTCCCCAAGAAAGCTGAGAGGTGTCTCTCATGGGAATCAGGCACATCATTCCTCCTGTAATCCTCCTGCTCCAACAGTTTGTTTTCCTGCCATTTTCAGCCATCTTTCAGCACTGCTGATTTAGCACTACCATTTTATCCTGCAGTTCTCTGCATAACAATCACCACAACAGCATTAGAGACAACCAGTCCTACCATAATGCAAATGTCCTCCATGGGTACTGCAACAATTTGCATTGCATCTCAGAAGCCGTCTGCAATTCTTCTTGGAATTTCCCAGGTTAGCTCAACTACTCATAATAGGTATTGCTTCAAGCACTGGGGGAGGGAGGATGACAATCTCGTGTCATTGTGAAAAACACCACGAAATCATCATTTCATTGTAATTGCATTTCGCTGGTCCCTTAATATCAAACATCATTTGGAGGTATTTTTAGAACAACGTGCGAAATATTCATTACAATGCAAGCAGAGGAAAGGGACACGGGAAGCCTGCAGTGCAAATTAAACAGCTGTCCTCAGCCAGGACAACAGCTTCTTCCCAAACTGACTTACAGAGGACACAGATCAATGCTGCCTCCAGACATCTGGGACTGCACATTTCCCAAGGAGACTGGAACGGTTTATTGGGAACGCTGTTCTCTTCTAATTACCTGTGTGACACAAGGTGTACCACTGTGAAAGACAAGTCAGATCGGTGGCAGAGCATTTTGTTGTGCTTCATCAGCACCAGGGGGGTGTCAAGGTTAGGGAGATGCTGAGCACGACCATTGCAATGAATTCATCCAGCCCCAAGACAAGCGAGACACAGTGCACGAGCCAAAGAGCCACCACCCCTCTGAGAAGTGCTGCTCTTCCCTCCAGGCCCACTGAGGCACAGAGAGCTGCTGAACAAAGTGTGGATGGCAGGAGCTGTGCTTGGAAAGCTGAGGCAGCCAAGAGAACAGGAATGGAGATCCCCCGTTTAGTCCCAGGTGACAAATGGCTTCGGTGCAGAACGTAGCAGATCCCAGAACGTGCGTGAGGCTGTAAAGATGTCCCAGATGTTCCGCTCTCCTGCATGAGCCTGCTCCTGGCTGGTTCCAGCCTCACTGGGCTGCCTGCAGGTTTTGAGAACACCTGGACTGAAAACAGTGGAGCATGGAATTAGTGCAGAGGGATGAGACAGCACCACCAAAGGGACTGATCATGGCAGGGGTCCTGCCCAGACTACTGAGATTTGGAAAGTTGAGGCCCCTTGAGCTCCAGAAGGAAGAGGAGGCTGAACAAAGAAGTGATCTCTAAGAAAACAAGGGTATCCAGGATAAAAAAAGTGGAGATTGGACAAAAAACCAAGGGGAGTTTGGAAAGACAAGTAAGGGGAGATCCTGGAGTTCTGAGATGCATGGAGACAAAAGCCGGGGGGATGCGTAGGACAGCCTGGGTGTGAGATCAAGCAGTGTGAAAGCCCAAAACTTGTTGGACCTTGAATAAACTCCATTATCCAATCCCAGTGTGGGCTGTCATTCCCTCTCTCACCTGTGACAGCTGGTGGCAATTGTCATACAAGATTTTAGCTGGGGGATACAGAAGGAGGAATCCCTGAACCCCATTTAAAACGCTGCATCTCATCCCAAACTGAGGTCCAAAATCTATGCGGAATTATACTGTGGAACACAATCCAAACCAAAGCACAGGAGATAACTTATCAGACTGAGACAGCTCTTGTCTAAGTACAATCTCCTCAGATGGAGTGTACATATGAGGAGTGCCATTTTCTCCAAGTGCCTAACAATTTCCAGAGGTCAGGAGCTGGGAAGGTCAGTGAACTGGACAGGCGATGACTACAGAAATAGCTCTTTGCCCAACATCTCACAGATAAGCATCTTTCCTATCCTGTTTCCTCATTCTGTGCGACAGATTTTTCAGCAAGATCCAAATCAGATTGGACTCAATCTCATTTTATTTCTAATTCATTTCATATGGTTTTATTTTTAACTCCCTTTAATTGAAATGCAGCGAATGAAATTATCAATTGAAATTACTTCATCAGCTGTGAGTCTTCATTCTTTAATATATAAAATAAGCTCTTAGTAAATCTGAATCACTGATTTTCCCATTTCATCCTCAAACCCTGGGATGCTGATGCAATGTATTGGGCATTCAATATTGCAAATTCCACACTCTCAACCATAAACGTATTCAGGATGTTGACCAATTTTTGGCATTTTTTAATAAAACAGCACTTCAATTCTGGGCTAAATCTTGAAACTGCAGTTCCAGCTCTAATCCTCTCCTTCCAAGGGATTTCTTTTGATGCAATAGCCAAGTGTTTTATTGATGGCCTGGATGAAGGAACCGAGCACCCTGTCCAAGGGCACAGATGAACTGGGGAAATGGGGAGGTGTGGTTGTGTCACCAGATGGACGAGAGGGAGCAACGGGCCAAGAGGAATCCCGGGATGGCCGACAAAGGGAACGGCAAACTTCTGCCCCTGAGGCAGGACAGGCTGGGGGCCAGCTGGCTGGGAAGCAGCTCTGCAGAAAAGGCCTTGGGGTTGCTGTTGGACCCAAAGTTGAGCAGCAGCCAGCAGAGTGTCCTCACAGCAAAGGGCTCCTGGGCTGGTCCCGCCAGCAGCACGAGGGAGGGGAGGGGAGGGGAGCTTCCCTTCCCACCAGCACTGCTGGGACATCCCAGTGCTCCAAGCTGGGCTGGGCTCCCGTGACAACAGAGACCTGGACCTCCTGGAGAGAGTCCTCCAAAGGCGTGCAGAGGCGAGGAAAGGACTGGAGCACCTGACACCAGGTAGGAGGTTCTGAAAACCAGAACTGCTCAGCCTGGAGAGCAGAAGGCTCAGGGGGTCCTTATCAATAAACACCTGATGGGAGGAGGTGAGGAAGATGGAGCCAGACTCTTCCCAATGGTGTCCAGTGAAAGGTAAAAAGGCAAGGAGAGCAAAGGTAGAAAATTCCATTTAAAGGTCAAAAACTGTGAGGGTGGTCAAACACTGGCACAGGTGCCGCAGAGAGGTTGTGAAGTCTCCATCCTTGGGGATACTCAAAACCTGACTGGACACTGCCCAGCTCTAGGTGACTCCACTTGGGCCAGGAGGGGTTGGCCTGGACCATCTCCAGAGGTCCCTGCCAACCTCAACTATTCTGTGCCTCTGAAATCAGCTGCTTTCTCCACCCATTTCACCTTCACCATGCATGCAAAGGAGACAAAAGGTAAAAAATGCACAAACTCTTCCA
>VZRS01003120.1:548110-682178 GCA_013398055.1 Ifrita kowaldi
TGAAAGAAGAGAGGAATAGCTTAAAGAAATTCAACACAGCATAAAAAGCTTGCTCCACACATTTGGCTCTTGCCAGTTTGAGGAGTGCTGTGCTCAAAGACTTTCTGTCATACTACAGAAACTTCAGGCCAGGCACAGAACCATAAGGCCTATATCAGAAAAAAACCTCTAATTCTTCTTTTTAATTAAGAGAATAGGCAACAGAATAAGAGGAGGAGCAAAATAACAAAAAAAAAAAGTTCCAAAGGGAAAAAAAACTTTAGTTTGAACATTTCATTATATACCAAATCTAACCAACTTCACACAGGAATATTCCCAGTGCTCACTCAAGGCCTCTGAAGCACCAGAGCATGTGGGGAGATGGACAAGGCAGGAAGCCTTTAGGAGGTTTGTTTGGAGCCTGCTCACAGGGTTGTGCTGGTTCTACCTCCACCACAGCGCTGCCATCCTGCAGCCAAGGCCAGGCATTAATGCTGAGCTCAGTCCCAGAGGATGCACACCGTGGAGCTGAGCTCCCAAGCCATGGACTCATGCACCACTCTGGAGCCTGGCCTGGGTGGGCATCAAGGAGCTCTGAATGAAGAGGCAGCGTTGTGTTTGTCCTCCCTTAAAGCTCCCAAGTGCAAACTCTTCAGAAATGCCCCAAACCTGAGCCCCAGCACTGCTGAGAGAGGGCCAGAAGCTCTCTGCTTCCAGGCTGACACCTGCTCACCACCCTCAAAGTTACAAGGCCACAATCCCTGGGAAGACCTGCTACCCACAGCAGGAACCCTACAACCAAAGTTAAAAACAGCAATTCCACCCTCAGAAATCGGCCAGCCAGTAAAGAGCACTGATAGAAACACTCTGAGCTCAGAATTTTAAGGTTTGGAGGGTTATTATTACTAATTTTTGAAAAGAACTCTGAAAATAGTAACATTTTCCAGCTTGGCTTCCAGCACGTGCAGCTCAAAATGGCTGCAACGTTGGCTGGTGCTTTTTCAAGATATTTCATCATCAAATTTAATAGCAAAGCAAGACACCATCTGAAATGAGGGTTTGTCAGCACATCTTCATGCCTATTAAAGCATCCAGCAGCATGTCATTTAGCTCTGACAGAAAAACAATTTAACACCTTAACTTGGGGGCAAGGAGCGGAAATGGAGCAGAAAAATGGAATGGAAAATAGAAAGATGCTCTTTGGAACTAAGTTTAAAAAACACGACAACTCTTAGGAGATGTAGAAGGAATGAGACTTTGTTGAGCTTGAATTGCAACTTGAAAAAATTGTTTCCCCAGTAAAACTTCAACTGACAAATTTATATTTGGAGGCAAAAGAGCCTACCTAGTTTCTTTGGAGGAAAATTTAATTCCGTGTGTGCTGGTGATAGACATCATAAGCACATTTCAAGGTCTTTATGAGATAATTAATGACAGGAAACACAGGAACATAATTTAAATTCCTCTTTCAGGATCTTGGGGACCAAGACCTCCTTTCCAGTGAGGTTGTCCAATCAGAGGAACGGCACTGGAAAGCAGCAGCAGATTTTTAATATTTTCCTAATCACAACCCAGATACTTAAACTAGAACGGCAGACTGGCAGCCTCTCATATTTTTAAACCTCATTTGCTAGGTTTTAAAAACAAGAATTAAATCTGTTTTCAGATTCGGTGTCTCTCCAGTTTGGGAACAGAGTGCAGCAATATTTCTGCAAGGAAACAGCTTGCACTCCCAAACAGCGCAAACATGCTGTTATCCTGGGAAGCAACATGACCTAATAAAAGGAGTGGAGAAGAGGGACCTCGAAGCACTCACATTCAAGGACTTGCCCTGCTGTTTCTTGACTGGGAGAGGTTAGTAGGTCACTTGATCCCACTGTGCTTCAATGTCCCTAACTATAAAATCAGTGTATTCCTGAGCTTAAATTACAGCACTTCAGAGTTGGTTGCTTGGTTAACATTTCCCTGCCCTTGGAGGAAGGTGTTGGACACACCTGGCTGTGCTGGGGGAAGTTCTGGAGCTAATACAGGGACGGGGCTTGGACTGGGTGAGCCCCAGAGCTCCCATTCAAACCCAACCATTTGCTGTGTGATTTAAACCCCAGGAAGCTCACAGTTGCCTTGAACTCTTTATTTTATCCGCCACATTTGTTTTCCTGAACAAATTACCACTTGCTCTGACTGATAAATTATTGCAGCTCCAATCAGCTCACTTCCTTGACCAGCATCCCAACTTTCTCAATATCTGAAAGGAAAACTACCAGCCAGCCAGCACTGCAGTTCCCCCCTCTGCTTCAATCTCTACCATCTGATGTCTACAAATATCCCAGTTTTTCTTCTCTCACCGTCTAAAATCCATGTCCACAAAGAGCAGATGCGTGCAAGGCTGGGCTGCCATTGCTGTCCCTGCCACAGCTTTAGTGCTCAGAAAACAAAACCAGGCTCCCAGGATCACCCAAGCAGGAAGAAAGGTCATTAGGCTCTTCCAAACAAAAAAACTGAGGCAGAAGCATTAATTAGCCTGAGCTTCCCCATAAAGTCTAAGCAAACCTGGCTCACTGCCACAGCCCAAACACAGCAGTGACAGAGAAGCATCTTAACAGCCTCCTCCAAAGGGATCTGCGTTGGCCAGGGAGAGGATCTGCAACATCTGATCCAGCTAAACTTGAATCCACTGCTGAAATCAGCTTCTCAACAGCCTAAGATGGGCCTAAGAATACAAAACCCATGTTATACCAGCATTCCACCCTCTTTTTAGCTTAAAGACAGAATCTTAACCAATAGAGTGGCCTGACAAGAGCTTTGAAGAGCAACCTTGTGAGGAACAACTTCTACGAACTGTGCATAGGCAACAAAGGAATCCCCCTTTCATTCCACGGGCATTTAAACCCCATGAACTGCCAGTTCTCAAAACAGGATTTGTGCCAACTGCCTTCCCGCATTAATCTGTTTACTTAACATAAAACGGTGATACTGGGAGAGGGACTAAGTCATTTGTGGTTTCCACCACAGGAATTCCCTTTCCTTTGTTCTGGAAGGGAATGTTACTCTTCCCCTGCAGTCTCATATCTCTGGTTCTGATGGAGATTAGAAATGTAGTCCAAATTAATTTAAACACAAATTATAGGATTGTACAATTAAAAGGGGTCACATCAGCTCGTATCAAACTATCAATTTCAGACAACCTGACTTTGACAGATGTTTGAAAATGGGAATGAAACTTTGCCCAAGCAGATGGGTTACATGGACTCACCCCTCTATTGCACCAGAGCTATTCTCCCAGAAAAAAAACTTTTTGGAATCAGAATGTTGGTTCAATACCTTCTTCTGATAACACTGATGCCAAATACTACCACAATGTTCTAAAGGGTTTTTTTCCTTCTTATTTGCTAAACTTCTGTACAGCAAACCACCTGTCTTCCATTTGAAAAGAATATTCTGAACAGGATGCATTTGAAGGAGCATCCTTTGCCATGAAATTGTGTATGACTGTGACATAGGTATGAACCTCAAGTGCCCCCTTTACACAGACAGGTCACACCATGACCTTGGACTGCACCTTAAACAAGAAGCCCACCATTAGTCTATTTAAACTGCTCAACTGTTCCAGTCATTTTCAGATTAGACAGGAAGAAATAACAGCAGAGAGTTAAATTACAAATATGGACTGTTATCAATATTATTAAGGAAATGCACGCTCCTTTTAGAACTTAAAGCTTTCATTCTTCAATATATGGACTTTTCCTACATATCTTGGTCTCCTGACTGTAAACCTCATGAGGCTGACACAGTAGCTCCCATTGTAACCTTTTTGTCAAATGGCTCTGAATTGAAGCCTGGATCAGCTTTATTTATTACTCTAATAAAGGCAAATTATTAACATAAAGGGAAACAACAGTGGGACAAGGTTCAATCACTCTCAACAATTCAAAAGGCAGAACAGAATTTTAACAAACTATGAAAAAAGAACTTTTGATAGCTCAGCAAACAATCCAACTCTGATACACATTTCCTAGTAATTAATCACCTGCAGTGATTACCTCCGGTTGAGGAGAGGGTTTTCCCAATATAATGAGATAAAAGCCTATGTTTAGCTTAATGGGCAAAGCAATCTGACCTGGTAAGCTTTGTTAAGCCGCGAGTATCTGTGACCTGCTGATCATCCTGCCCCAGGAATGTGTGCACACAGGCAGCCCCCAGGGCTGCCTGGAGCCCCATCCTGGGAATCTCGGGGCCACCCCAGAGCCACCTCCTCGGGAGGGTGTCCCCAAAGCCCAGCACCAGCAGGCTCTCCTCACTGCTGGGACACAAAGCCCAGTTAAAGCCACGCAGCTCTTGGTGCTCCTCCGCGCGGAAGGAGAAACTGGAGCTCACCTGTCACACAAACCATTGAGAACCTCGGATGTTCTTCCCTGTGCCACAACCGCCAGCTTGGGAAAACCGGTCACTTTGTGCTGCTGATGTCACCTGGGCTGGCACCACCACCCTACGCACTGTGGGAACTCGCAGACTGGTCCCAGAGCCTCGCAAGGGTTCACTGGTGTTGGCTGGAACGCACTGGTACAGCCCAAAACGTTTCACACCAGTCCTGTCCTTCCCTGCATGGCAGGACTTGACAGAATGTCTCCACTTCAGCCAAAACAAACAAAAAATGTGTGAACTTCAATAAATTGGTCCTTTCAATCCCACTGGAACATCTGGCAATAACTCTCACAAGAGCCATTCCAAGAGTTCAAGCAACCATAGAGTCAAACCTGATCTGAAATTATCACAATGGCTGTTTGTGGCTTTTAGTAATAAATATGCTCCTATAAGAACTCAGAATTTGTGTTCACAATTATACCTAGATTTGAAATAAATGTTCAAATTCTTTAGCAAAGAATGAGCTTTACAATAAGAAAGCTTCGAGAATTATTGCTATAGAAAATTTACTTATAGATAGAACATATAATTTGCACACAAATACTCACATTATTAAATATTAAACTAAATGCAAGACCCAACTGTTATTGTAATATGTAATAAATAGATTCAGTATAGGAAATAAAAACACGTTGTAAATGAAAACTAGTTGGGTGTCAGGCTTGACTTCCAGACTGAGCCATGTCCTGAAGATCCATGAGCTGTTCCTTAACCGTAGATGCAACACTATGAAATAATAGTTATGAAAATTTTGCCAAAATATCAGAACTTTTGAAGCAACTAAGCTTAGGGCTTGCCAAAACATTACCGAAGAGTAAAAGAGTCTGTCCAGCACAGAAGACTGAACATGTGAACAAAAACGTGATTGGAGAAAAAAACACCCCCAATATCTAGTCTAGAATAATCCCACATCCAGACAAAATTGACACATTTTCTAGTATTTCCCTTAGCTAAATAACCCTTCAAACTGTCTGTTATTTTAAAATTGTCCTTCACCAACAACACTGCTGCAGATATGCTGCAGATTCCTCACTAAGAGAAAAGGCTCCATTCCTTCAGGAAGAGTTAAAAAAAACAACGCAGCTCAAGTTTTTTGGTCAGAAATGGGTCAAGAAAGGATTTAGGGGCAAACAATGCACAGTAGCACCTCTCCTATTCCCCCAAGGACACCATAAAGGAGTCAGGAAATACAAGAACCAAAAGATCAAGAAGGAGGAACCCAAACCAGTCATTACTTCATAGAATCACAGAATATCCTGCGTTGGAAGGGACCCACAAGGAGCATCGAGCCCAACTCCTGGCCGTGGCTGGATCATAGCCAGGTTTAACCTACCAGAGAGCACAGCCTGGGAGGTTTGAATGATCTACTGATTAAATTTTCAATGATTTATTGACTGCATTTTTACCTCCCTTTCTTCAGAGCCAGAATTGTTCTTTTCTGCACCAGCAACAATTTGTTTTAGGCACTAAGAACAGGACACGGCATTTTGCAGGGGAAATAAAAGTCAGCTGATTTATTTCACAGTGGGTCATTCATCAGCTCGCATCCCAAATCCAGCCAAATTCCGCTCCACAGGGCTACAGGGACCACCAGGAAGTGCTCCAGGACCAGCAGGCAAATTTCAGAGCCCAGAACTCAAGGCCTCACCCAGAACTTCTCCATCTGGACGAGCAACATCACCATCCCCCTTTTCCAGGGCTAACTCACACACATGATCTCTTAGCAAGGTTTTTCCTCCAAATAAATCTGTTGGATGTCTTGATGTCCAGTAATAAACCAGCAGATTATAGTGATAAAATCCCAACAGCCTCCTCCTGTCTGAGGCTGGCAGAAACAACTCCTCCTCCTTGGTCCCTGGTGTGTGCCCTCACCTGATCAACCACATCCATCCTGAACTCCAGAAATAGGAATAATGGGTGATAATTTACTAATAAATAAATACAAAAGCCTTGTTGGAAGGTTGGGAAAATAAATCTGCAAAGTTTGCTTAAATCACTCGAAAAAAGGGAAGATAAGAGGGAGAGTTTGAAGCACTTGTAAACCAGTAAAAGCCAGAAGAGCCTCATTCTTGTCTCTTCTTTAAAGTGTTACAGGGTGGTTTATGCATGGGCTGATAATTTAAGACCTTTAAGAATTCATCTGCCGTTTCATCTTAATAATTTTGAAAGTGTCCAGCACCATCTGATAAGCACAAATTCTACTTTAATCCACATTTCTTCTTAGGAATTCCCATATTTGGAAGGATTCCTTAATTTCTTTATACAAACTGCCTTTTTTTCTTTAACACAGCACTGTCCTACAAAGACCAACTTCATACCTCTGTGACAGATCTTGGAGTTCTCTAAGTCAGACATTCCAGTCTGCAAAAATACACAGCTTTTATTTTCAAAAGCCCAAGGAAAATGAGATAATCAGCAATGCATATATTTGTGCATAGATATCATTTATACAGGGAAATTCCTAACCTTGAAGGGAATTGTGTAGTAAGACCTGTATTTCTTGAACACTGATGTCAGTGCTCAAAGATGTTACTTGACCTTGAGGACAAAAATAAATTGTGCAGTCCTGCATCGCATCCACGGCTTAGTTCACTACAGACATCTAAATGTTCTGTGCTTACATACCATAAAGCAGTTAAACACAGATATTCCATATTAATTATATTTAATACTCCTAACTTCGATTTGTGGAGAGGAAAATTGGGTTTTCCGGGAGCTGCTGCAGCTTCCAAACATCCTCTAATTCACGAGCACCAGAGATGCTCACAGCGTTATATTTAGATAAAGTAGTGATGAGAACCCTCAGCACATTATTTGTAAAATTAAATCCCACTGAGGTTTTATTCCTCTTGCCATTTCATTAATTCTAGCTCAGGAGCAGCAATGGAAGAGAGTAATATGTGTAAGAGATAAAATAATGACATAGATAATGAAACACCGTTCGGAATTCTGTGTTTTCTACTTTTAAAATAATGGAATTTTGGTAACTTCTGTGACTGGGAGAGAAGACTCATTGAGAAGTTTCCCCCAACCACTGAGATGATGTCTGCTAGCACTGATTTTCAAGTAATTAATTCTCTAAAGAAACATCTGAATGCCGAGCTCAGGCATCCTTTAAAAAGACAATGATTTCTCAAGGAAACATTTTAGAGAAGCTTTGCTTCCCTGTTTTACAGAAATCCTGGGATTCCCCTTAAGGAATGCTCCCCCTGGGTGCCCTCAGCACTGGCACAGCCCAGGTGCCACCTGAAGTGTCCCCTCTTGGTTCTGCCTTGGGGACCCCATGGAGCCACTCTGGCAGCCCCAAACCGTGCCCGAGCTGCCTGGGATGTTCCTCTCCAGGAACCCGATCCCGCTCCCGTTCAGGGCACTCAGCAGAGCCAGGTACAGCACCCTCGGTTCCCAAGGGCTGTTTCACTCACTGGGAAGAAAACAAAGTGTGCATTCCCAGGCCTGGCTGGGAAAAAACTCATTGGGACTGGACACGGTGCTGGACATGGCCACAGCCCAGCTGTTAATTAATAGAGGTACAGAGCCTGCATCTGTCCAGAGAAATTGGTCCCAAGAGAAAAAGGTGTCCCTTGGCTGTCAGAAAGGCCCTTTGAAAGCCAAACAAGTGTCCTGTTCATACACAAAGCCCCAGAGCACCCACCCCACAGCACATCTGTAGCCGACTCCTCACTAATGTCATCTGAAGTCATGCCACTGAAACCAGCAAAGCCCTTCCCAGAGTCCAGAAGAGTTTCCAGAGGAAACAGACCCAAGAATGATAATTTGTTACTGGGGAAATTAAAAAGAACCATTTCCTGTGTCTATCCTCTAAAATTGTTGGGAAAGCATCTTTGGGATGCCTCTTCCTCCTCCCTACAGGATTATAAAAAAATCCTGACACTTCTGAAAACTTTATTTTATATCATTTGCTTTCTTGCAGTCCAAACTAAAAATAAGTTAAATATAATTACCCAGAAATTAAGCCTAACACATTATTAAGAACAGAAGAAGTTAATTTCTTTTAGAGGATATCATTTCAATGGATGTAAAAGGAGTTATTTCTAAACCAACTGAGGAAAGAAACTCAGTGAATGTCCTGGAAGGAAGGCTGGCCATGGTTTATGAAGGACCATCTAAAATTTTTCAATATGGTATTTAAGGAATCCACTGGAAAAGCATGAATTATACACATCGGAGATATAACAGCATTAAAGAGTCTACACCAGGATATTTCATTTATACGAGTTTTGGATCCTGTGTTTCCTGGAAGGCAAAAATAATACTAAATGCTGAAATCACTGTCTGTAAAGAACAAGATTACCTCACTTGTGAGAAAATCTGGCTTCTTTTCTCCTGGTTTATGAGAAAACCTAAACACATGGTTTATTTGGGCAACATGAATAGGGAAAGTGATTGCACTGGTGTTCCATCAGTGAAAGACTCTGGGTGTGTTTGCAGAATCAGCACGAGAGCAGCAAGGCAGGAATTTCAGTCTCTAGGAAGGGAATGTTTAACCAGTACAAGGCAACAAATGTTATTCAGGCACATTTTTCTATCCCTTACAGAACCAATCCAAGTAATTATCTTTAAACATCGTTACTGACTTGTGCATCCAGCAAGAAGAACTAAAAAATTTGCCGTTGGACACAGCAAAACCAGCATCCAGTTAAGTTTAAGTAATGCAGTTTTACAAAGATTTAGTGATAACCTTAAAGAGCTCTGGAATTTTTTTTTTTTCAGGGCTTGAGACCTCAAGATTGAAAGTTTAGAAATTTAATTTTCAAACCAATAGCTCATCTTTTATAAATATGGCACCTAATGAAATCAAGTATCAATTTTAGTTGATACTGAGCTCACAGTGTGATATTGAGCACTTCTCTGGAGGTAATGTAACAGGGAGATTCAGATCCTTTATCCCTTCCTCTCTCACCCCATACTTCGGCTGTAAATAACCGTTCCCACATTTGCAGGCTCTAATATGATCCCTGTGGAGATCTCTCAGATCTCCTACACACGCCTTACATAAAATGTTGCCTCTCCATCACCACACAATCAGCTCAAGCTCCACAAGACTCCAGAGATGTATATTTAGCTGTAAAAGAATGAGAGTTAGCACAACTTATGTTCGGTTATATCATCCTGGAAAATCCTGGAGTGAAGAGCTGAGCAATTAGTCTGTGCTGAGCTCCATGCTGCCCCAATTCTGTGATCAGGACTCAAGCCAGACACTTAAAAGCCAAGTTTGAGAGCTCTGCAGGCTTCTCCTCACCTCTGCACTGACCCCTCTGGTGGCAGCTGCCTGGCACCAAGGTCTGTGGCACCTTCAATTCCCAGCCCAGCTCCACCCCTCCTACTGAACCTGCCTTCAGGATACTTTCTGGGAATGCCACCTGGAATTAAGTGCTTCCTCTCCATCCAACCGAAAGATTAACTGAGGCTCTTCTGAGCTCTAAACTTGCATAACAACTGGGAATTCTCCCAGGAGGAGGAGTTCCCTCTGCCCAGCAGTTGGGGTGGGGGGAGAGGGGCTGCTCGTGCAGCAGCTTCTGCAAGCGTCCCCACTCGGGTACCACAGACACTTTGTGGCTGCAGCAAACTCAGCCAAAGCCACAAACAAACTCGTGATGACAGAAGAGATTTCAAACACAGGGTGACCATGCTGCAACAGGATTAGCTCAGGGCTAGGAAGATCTAGGCTTAATTTCAACATCCATCTCAAATTCTCCCCGTAACCTTGACCGAGTGATTTAATTTCACCATGTCCGCTTCCTAAATATATCCACGATAGATCATCTCCCAAATGTCCTGCGAGGACAAACAGAAGATTGCTAAACACTCAGATAAACTCTCAGGATTGAAGGCCTTCCATAGGCAGATACAATCTACTGGGTAAATACAAAATAAATATTAAGTAGCCAAATCACTAGGGAATTTATTGCACTCTATTACATTGCAGCAAAAATTCAGAGGAGTAAATTCAATGTTCCATGTTTTACTGAATATAACACAGAGATGAGGAGGACTACAGAGTTTTTCCAGTGAGTTCTTAGAAACATTGAATATTTCCTCTTATTTTCATGGATTAGAAAAACCTCAGGACTGTTCAGGGGGCCTTTCTCCTGGTTTTTAACCTACATATATTCTGGTCAAATCTCAGATTATCTATTTATCAAGCATGAAAGTCAACACGAAACTGATGTCTGAATGACCTAACCCAGCCCCAGCTCTTCTGGCTGATCTCAGGAAGCAGCTCCTCTTTTTCTGGCTTGCCTTCCACATCCCATATTCTTTGCTCCTTTTGTTGAAATTACTCCTATTAATTTAATTGCATTTCCAGATCTCTTCAGATATAAAACTGAATTCCTGCTTCTTCAGCTTTCAACTGGGATATCTTATAAAAACCCCAAACCAAACAACCAAAACCCAGCACTCTTCAGAACACACACACCATTTTTTGTGACATGGATGTAAAGCCTCTGTACGCATTGAACAACGCCTGGTGCAGCTCCTCAAAGCCCCACACACAGAATGATTCAGGTTGGAGAAGACCTTTAAGAGCAGTGCTTCCTGAATGCCGTAAAACCCTCCAGGATCAGGGGGGTTTTGCTAATAGTGCCTGTTTCTGTCTGCTATGAGCTCCTAGGAACAAGCACTGTCTGAAGAGTTTGTTTTATCCATCTGCCCAATGTTTAAATCTGAAAACCAGCAGTTAACGCTGGCAGCCCTGCTTTCTGCAGGGAAGGACTTCCAAACTTCTTTTATTTATCCATGGACACTGGCAGAGGGACCTCTCCCTCCGCACCTCCACAAATCCCAAATCCCATTGCAGTGCCTGTATCTCTGCCCAAGGGCTCACTGGCCTGTCTGGAGGAGCTGCCCATGACTGAGAGCTGGTGGCCTCCCTACCGGCAAGGTGCAGCAGGATCATGGGGGGACACAGGGATCCTGCTGCAGGGATAGCACCAAAGCAGGCCAAGCCACCAAGCAGAGGCACAGCCTGCACAGAGGCACCAGCTCAGTGACTTTAGCACTGCCACAGCTGAAAAACCTCTGCTCCGAAAACACGAAATCCTCCAGAAAATGTGGGCGGGACAGATCTATTAAGCACTCTGACTGGAAATTCCATGGAAAAGGCTGAAATGCCATTGCCCAGACTGCTGGTGTCACTGTATTTCTCCACAGAATTTGAATTTGCAGTTTGAGGAACCCAGCCTTTTAGTTATTAGGATGAATTGTCCAAACACCACATCTCACAGTGCTGGCTGCAGGAGCCTGCTTAAAGCAGGAATAGACAGAAGCAGGGAATCTTAATTCCAGTCATTTGTTTCAAAGGAATGCTAAATTGTTCAAGAAACAACTGGACTCAGTTGTGGTACTCAGTGCCATGGCTGACAAGGTGCTGTTCAAAGCTTGGACTCCGTGATCTTGGAGGTCTTTTCCAACCTTAATGATCCTGTGATTCTAAACAGGAAGCAAAAACAACGTAAAAACCTTCAGAACTATTTCAGCGCAGATTCCAGTAGGAAGATCCAGACTGAGTGCTTAGCTAGCATGGCTGGAAATCAAAAAAAAATTAAGAGATGGGAAAGAAAATGCTCCTCCTCCTCCTCCCTGCACTTTTCCAATGTGGCAGCATGTCCTGTTTCCCAAAAGCTCGTTCTGTTGTCTCTGTTTCACCTCTGTAAACACAGTTGAAATCAAAGAACGCTGCTATTCTTCCTGTTCTACAAAAGCAGGCATTACTGGTACAAGTGTGTTTTTCTTGGAATGTTTTCATTTGCTTTTTTCCATCGTGACCCATTCTTTCATTCTGGGTATCCTCACTGCAGGCACAGGTAGTGGTCTGGTTTTGTCAGTCCTGCCTGGTAAAAGACATCAAATTCGTGCCCTTATAAGAGAGGTGTGAGTGAATCTTGCCAGGTGGCTGGCAAATAACAGATAAGGGCCCAATCAGCCAAACCTTCTCAGAGATGTAGGTGAGTTACAGACGCCACAAAGGAAAACAGAAGAAAAAAATCGGTTTCTGGTTCAAGGTCCCCTTTGATTAGGATTTAGTTTATTGTTGCTTTGATTGCAGTTTTGCTTCTCTCCCTTATCCCAGAGTGTCAAACACCTGGGTTTCCTTGCCTGCCTGGCTTACAGTACCCGTTTCCCTGTGAAGCACCCCGGGTGTGCAGAGAGGGTTTGGAAGACTCAAAGTCCCCCTCTGCTCAGACCTCTCGTGCTAAAGCTCCTGACGTCAGGTGAAATTAGGTCAACACAAAAACGCTGCTGAGGAGGAATCACATCCTGGATCTCGTTTCTCTCCTTGAAACAGCAACCAAATCAGGGCATTATTTTCCATCTCCCATCCTGGATGGCTGCGGTAATTTGGATTTTCTTCTCCTTAGCTGAGCAAGCGTGAGGGAGGAGGAGGAGGAGGAGGAGGAGGAAAAGGTACTAATCTCTTTAGAAAGCAGCACTTGACACCCAGTGTGTAGGTGATAACGAGCACTTCTAGGGAGCTGACATAATACCGAGCATTTACAGGGGGGAATCTTTGCTGTGAGAGGAGCCAAGGTCCACTGAAGAGATTAATTCATGATTTCTCTCCTCTCACACCATAAAAAAAGCCCCAATACGATTAACTCTGAAGGGATTCTACAGTTGTTCAAACATCCACAACGAGAAATGACAGCGGTATCTCAGCCCACTCGGGTGCCTGGAAAAGAAGCTACAGTTCACCTTAATTAATTTTCCAGAAAGAATGAAAATGTCACCTATTAGATTAAAACCAGAAGGAAGGAATGCACATTTTTCCATGCAGAAAGAAAAAAAAAACCAAAAAAACAAGACAAAACAAAAAAAACCCAACTCAATTAAGTGTGGCAAGTAGCAAATAAACAGGAAGCAAATTTAAAATGAATCACAATATGAACATTCCCCAGCTCCCCACACATCTCTCTCCGATGTAATTAAGCTAGAACTGTCCTTACAGAGGGAAAGAAAGATGCAATAGCTTTATTTACATATAAACAATTATTCAGCTGTAAACAGAACTCACACACACAGGAGTTAATGGAGAAATCATCAACACAGCTATCGACTACACTTAGCTCTCCTCTTCAGGTGCCAGGTAACAATTACAGTCTCCTCCACCTCGGGAATTCTTAAATATTCCCCTCTTTATCTGGACTAAGCTGTGCCACTCCTATTTCAAATACGTTAAAGACTGTCTCAGGTCGGAGTTGGGGATTTTAGCCTCTATCAAAGCATATTTGCACAAAGTGTGCCTGAGCCATAGCACAAAACTAAAAATTAACCAGGCACATGTAACTTTACAGAGCCCGCCATAAAATGCCACTGAAAGCACGGAGATACTGCCTGAACCATGGCCTCTTTGGAAATCCACAAATGTTTGCTGGAGAATTGGACACGTCTCGCCATAGCAAATCTCAGTTTACCACTAAAAATCCCGATGCAAGACTTGTTTTGAGGCAAAATTTCCCCCTACTCCTGCATATTTTCCTGTCCAAACAGTGTTTTTGCCCAAGACACTGGCCTGCATTCCCCACTCCCGACTTGAACATCTAAGTTTTGATTGTACAATTGTGTTATTTGGCACATGAAGAATGAGGTTAAGTAGTAAATTATTACCTTATCTTTGCAAGATGAATTAGGCCTAGACTCAAAGGTGCCGAAGGTAATTATCCCATTAGATGAAGCCTGACCGGAATCTCAAAGTTAACCTCTGCACAACTCTGCCATGTGGAGCTGTGGGTTTGCTCCTGCTCTGAAGTCTCTGTACACTCAGATTTCTCACTCAGAGGTGACAAACAAACCTCGCGACCCAAGTTATTGTCTCAGTGAGAGCCACACTGCTCCCTTATCCAAGAACAATCTCACGACAGAAAAATTGTTAATTTTTGTTTCATTTAATCTTTCTGCTTGGATACAGATTCAACCCTCTCTGACAATGCAAACCATGCAATATTTCAGTTTGGGAGTTAAGCATCTCCTAGAGCCAGAGTGGAGCACACCCAAGCAGATCCAGGAGGTGCCTCCTGCCAGAGAGCTGTGCCACATCCTCCTGCTCGGTGCAGCCTCTCCCTGCTCCCCTTGTGGGACCACTGGAGCTTGTTTTCACCTCGGAGACATTCATTTCAGAGACCTGGATTTACAGAAATTTCATTTCTATCTTTCTGAAGCTCTGCTTTTGCTTTGTTTCTGCTTTTTTTTCCCTTCCCCAGTCAGCTCTCTGCAGGGTTAATTGCAGGAAAGAAGTGATGCTCAGTGAGAAGGGAATGGGATTCTTTTTCTGCTTTTGTCAACAAATATTCCTTCATGGATCTTAATTTCAACTACTGCTCCACTGAGCCATTACCACTGCCCAAGCAAGTGTGCTGATAGTCATCAGCTCCAGGAATAAGAAAATCCCAGCTGGAACCCAACTTGTGCAACAGCTCAAATGCAAATTTAAGTTCACATGGACACACAAGTTTGGATTTTGCTTTCTGCAATAATGACTCCTCTTAAAAAGTAATACAACAGAATGAGAGAAATTATGAAGAGCTAAAGCTTTCCCTTTTAATGCAAATGTAGCTGAAAGTGCATTAAGCACAGAACATTCATTGGGTATTAATCCCAACTGAAATTATGTGTGATCTTATGGAATGTCTGCTGTCCCTGGAAAGGATGGAGCACAACTGCTGCATTAAGGAGTCTTTTTAACAGCATCAACTACACGTCCTAGATTTTAGAGAATGAAACTCTTCTCTAGGTGCTTTTCCTTCAACTTCAGAGCTTCAGGTGGTTGACAGGCTGTTCCCACCCTGAGCTCCTTGAAGCCTCAGCAGGACTTGGATCAGCTCAAAGGTGAGGGCAGGAGGCAGAGCAAGGCAGGACTGGGACCCTGGAGGTGAAACCAAAAAGGCCAAATGCCAGTTTTCCATCAGCTGAAGCTGTGATGGAACAGCCACACATCTCAACCCCACCAAACCTCACAAAGGTCAATCATCCCCTTCTATCAGAAGGTAATCGTGCCATGGATGATGATTCCTCGCTGACCACAAAGTGTCTCTGATTTCTGTTAAACTCAATTAAAGTGTCCCAGTGGAGAACACCTATGTGCAGTGTGTATATTTGCTGGGCAAAATCAAATATAAATCACTTCTGCTCAGAAAACTCCATGGTGTGCACAAAAAGAGAATTTTCTGTATCCCTCAGAAGTTACAGCCTCTTTTTCTAAGTTCTCACAGCTTTTCACTAATATTTCCCACAGCAGCAAATAGAACACACATTGGCACAGTCACAACTGCAAAGTTAATGTTTAATGAAGTTATGTGCTGCCAGTTATTAATATTTCCTCTCAGCACCTTTTGTACCATGTATTTATAACGACCATATGGATCAGTTAAAAACAAACAAACAAAACCCATCAAAAATAGGTTGGCTGCAAACTCCAGAACGGTTTTCATCAGGGCTGTGAAAATTGTTAAAAAGATTCCCTAAATTCAGTTTTAAAAATCCCATTTTTAAATCACATTAATCGGTGACAGCGAAGCAGTTTCCCAAAAGCCATTTTGGTTAAAATCAAAGCAGTTAAGCTGTCACAGAGATTTTGGGGAGGAGCCAGGAGGACTGGAGGTGTTGTGGCTGTGTTTCTAAGAGCAGCTGCTGAAGGCACTCTCTCCCAGAGGTACCTGGAGAGCCCAACTCCACTGCCCTGAAATGAGGGTCTTAGAAACGAGGTGTGTTGCACTAGGCAGCTCCTCCCGACAGGTGACACCAACAAGTTGACATTTGGACCCCACAGACTCGTTCATTGTGAGATTTGTGACACATTTTGGGTGGATCTTGCAGCCAGGCACTGCAAGAATTCCATGAATGCTGCTTCATTGTGCCACCGAGCGGATTGGAGGCAAAGGATTTTCAGGTGACAGGAGGGACTTAAGAGCAGAGAGCAGAAAAAGCTGCTCCTGCATTCGAGTTGGTCAAAGTTAAACAGCTTTAATGAATTAAAGAATATTATATTTTGTACACACATATTGTAAAAGAGCAGACTGAGTAGAAGCCTGCACAAATTCCCAGACACTGGAATTAATCTGTCATCTTGCAAGGTCACTATCACCAGGGAGCAGCTCTGGCAAAATGATAGGTGATGGAAAGGCAGAGTGAGTAACTAAATCAATGACTCAATATTGCTCTCTAGGAAATGATATTTTGGGTTAGATGATACCCTGCTGTGAGTTATCTCTTCAGTAGGGAACAAGGTCAAGAATAATATTGCACTAACCAGGAGCAAATAAACATGGAGATCTGGCACAGGAGATGGGAAAAAATTCACTAAAAATGTTTTTCCTACATCACTCACTAATTATTACTCATAATTAAGCTACATAAATATTTCCTCATACCATATCCCTCTGAGTCCCAACCTTTTCCAATATGCATCTTCCATTCTAGAAATATTTTCTGTTTTACCACTCAGCCATCATCTGAAGCCATCCCCTAATCCTTTCCAGGTAGAAAATTAAAATCAAAAGGAAAAATGCAATTTCTACAAAGCCCCGAGAGCTCTTCTGAAATGTGCTGTGCTGACACGTGGATTTCCAAACCACATTAGGATATTTTTGACCTTTTGCACTTTCAAATCAGTTGCAGTAAAGATATTGGGCATTTTGCAACAGGAGCTCTCACCAGAAGAGAGTTTGCATAAAGAATTGCTTATAGGAGAATTTCCTTCTAGTTCAGAATATGAGTGAGAGGACTACTTTAGAAAAAGGTAGAAATCACAAAAATGAAATTTTAGGAATCTATTAGAAGGAGCTGTCAAATCCTGGATGGCAGAATCACTCCCGACACATAAATTATATTATGGCCAATAATGTCTTGTCTATCAAAATTCACATCACCAGACAACTCCAGCGCCAAACAATTTCCAGTCTGATGTACACCACCACCTTATAAGTTCATTTAACAAACAATTAGAGGTAGAAAATTAGCAGAATAATCCCAGGGACTGTACTTAAGACGTGGAAAGAATCGTTAAGGTCTCATGGCAGAGTCGTTTTTCTTCATTTTAAGTTGCTTGCATTCCCTGTCCTCAATTTGATGGGGAATTAACAGGTGTGATGTTTAATGAAGTTCTATAAATACTGTGGATTGCGTTGCCTTAGAACTCCATGGGACTGGCATTGTAAAATTACTGGCAAGACTTCCTTGGATTTATTAAAGCTTCATTAGGAGAAAACCTCTCTTTTACAGCAATCCAGGACTTTTGTGGGGACAACCCATTTATCGGGGGTAACAAAGCTGAGCACAAACTTGCTCCTCATTGGGACCAGTTCCTGCTTTCCACACAGCAAACCTTAATGCCTGCCCACGCAAAATTCTGAAGAATCCAAACTTCCTTTCATGCAGGTAGAAATCACCACTCAGCACACAGGAGCACACCAAGGATGTGTCAGGCATTCTCACGGTGAGGAGAAGACAAAGTTATTCCTTTCTCTGAGCACACTCCCTCTTTGTTCACTTTTCAATATTTTGTCAGAACACAGATTTCCCACACCAAACATGTCCCAAATGGAAGGAGAGTTGTGAAATAACTGGAACATAAGAAGTACTACAGGAAATACTTCTGACAGGATTTCTGCACAGACTTGGAATCCCATCTGCTCACAGAACAAGTGAATATGCATAGCTGACTGGTCAGACTGGGCAAGTGTAACGTCTCAGGATTTTTGCCTGGGTTAAGTTACAGCTCCAGCCTATAAACAGAAACAAACAAAAAAACCCACTGCAGGGAGATGAAACAAAACCCTTAAACTCTATAATTCACAGCTTGCATGAAAAATATTATTAAAATTGTATTTTTATACATGATTTCTTCCTGCATTAAGAAATATGGATTATTTCTCATTAATCAACAAGGAACCAACTCCAGAAGTTGGTAGCAGAAGTTTCATTAAATTCACTGCTCATTCAAAGCTGCAATAAACCTTTTTCAATACACTGCTGCATTTTGATTGTATGTGAGCAAAAGTGCATTTTGTTTCTCTACTTGAGAAATACTCACCGTAAATATTGCCACAGTATTTCATTTGCTCATAATATTCAATTTTACACACTACAGAACAGACTGGAAGCAACTTCAAGCCAGTAGCCACAGCAATGAAAATGACATCAGTGTTCTATTACCCAGTGCAAAAGTTTTATATATTTTTTTATTATAATCCCATTTTATAAAACATCTGACTTCTCTCTTTGGAAAGGGACCTTCTCTGGTTATCTTTCAGAGCTCTAATGTCAGACCTGTGTTCTCCCTTTCTTCTCCATCCTTCCCAAGCAGTGACAAACAACCCCAAGCCCCTTTGGGGAGCAGATCCTTCTGCCTCAGTGTGTGAGAGCACAAGCAGAGCTTCTCTCCTGCCTTGCTGCAGTTTTGGTTTCATTGGAGCTGGTTTGGCTGAGTTTGTCTTCAGGCACTGCAAACATCTGTGGCTTAAAGCCAAGTGTGACTTTGGATACTGCCCACAGGATTTCCTCCATTTCCCACCATTCCCTATTCCTGGGATCCTGCCTTGTTTTTTCCCTGCTGTATTTTTAAAGCGTGTTCTTCCCAAAGAGATCCCAATGACAGTCTCCTGCTCAAGTGTTATGGATTTTCATTTAAATTGCTAGGTGGAGGAGGGATATAAACTCCCATTTTCCCATCCATTTCATGTGAAGCCACATCCAAGATGATGTGAGTACCCCCAAAATAGCTGCTCAAAATGAATCATTCATACCAGTTTCCAACTCCTAACTCAGGCAAGGACTGAACCACCATCACAAGAACTTAAAATGTTGTATAATGAGAGAATATTTTGTGAGCACAACCAGCATTTTGTAAGCAAAGAGAAAAAATCTAAATTAAACTATTTTTTAACTTGTGGTAGGAAAATTATCTGTTTTACTCATATCTGACCACAGAAGTAACAAAACTCTGGTCACGTACAAAATTTATGGATAAAAAATAACAGCATCACAAGGGTCAAGGTTTCTCCAGCAAAATCAAAGGATTCAAATGAGCCTCCAGATGGGAAACAACTGAAGCTTTTCACAGGTTTAAATCTTGTCATACCTTGGGGCTGCTGCTGAGCTCCAGCAGTGCATGTATGAACAGGCACACCAGCACCCCTGTGTATTCATACACACACAGCTGCAAAGAAATCCACTGCTTTGAAGCCCTTTTTATTTTCTCAATATTCAAAGTGTAATGATGATTTGGAGGGGTTTCTGTTTCTGCCATTTTTCTTTCAGATTGCAATAAAATTATTTTTTCAGCTTCTCCTTCTTTAAATTTTACTTTTTACCCATTCATATCTTACCAAAATTAATTCAAACTCCATGAAGACAAGATAGAAAATTCCCTGATCCTTAAAAATCTCGTTTGAATTCTTGCAGTCTCCACCTTTAGCCTTTGCAATCCTAATTTGCTATCCTTTAGTCCGAAACACTAAAACAATCGGGCTGGGTCTGTAATTTGATTGCCTCCAATTGGTTTTCTCCTTGTTCTTTTCCTTTTTTTTTCTTTCCCAATGACACCAGAGGACCCTGCCATGGGCTGTTGAGCTGGAGCACTCAGCCTTTGTTCTAAATGGCTGCCCATTCTGCAGATTTCCCAACAGTCACTGCCTGGTCTGATCTGTTCACACAAAGCAACCCCACTACCCTGCAAAATCCACCAACCAACCTCTCTCCACAATTCCCTGACTCATCTCTACAAAGGACCCACTCCTGGTGGTTACAAGCTCTGGTTTAGATGCCACTTCTGATCCAGAAAGTCTCTCAGGAGCAGGATACAGAAAAAGAAGTTTCTTTGTTAAACTTTACCATAAAGAAAGAATGTGCCGCTAGCTCTCCTTAGAAACAGTGCATTGCTAATTTTCAAGAATGTTACTTGATGGGATTTAGGAAGAATTTTAAAAAAGCTTATGAGAGAATGAGGATTCAGCAGTTCCCTGAGTCTCACATGTTCCATGGCCATGGCATTCACCAAGGAACCATGCTGAGGGGAGAAATGCCTGCACGCCAACAAGAAAAGAGTTTAGTTGTGATGGGCACTGATTTCATTTCCATTTTGGTGCTGTTTCTTCAGCACTGCTGACAGTGACATCCACAGGGGTGAACCACCTGCTCCAGCAGGACTGGGCACGCCAAGGACCTGTGGGATGATGGGAAAAGGAAGAATTCCTCAGCAGTGAGGTCTGGAAAAAAAAAACCAAACCAACCAAACAAAAACAACAGAAACCAACCCTAAACAAAATCCCAAAACAAACAACCAAACAAACCAAAAGGCCATCAGCCAGAGCAGCCCAGAAGGTGACAGAAGGACCTGGGAAAAGTGGTCACAGGGACACCCACTGAGGCCAACCTTACAGCTTTTCCAGCAGTGCCAGGGATCATTTCATGACCAGACCTCGAGGGTTCTCCTGCCTAACAAAAGTTTCTAAAGGCTAACGAGGACTCATCTCCCTCCAAGCTGGAATTTACATCCCAGGGGCTTGGTAAGGTTAGAAAGTGTAAAGTTATAAACGTCAATAAAGATTACAGGAAATGATTCTTCTCTTTTCCCCCCAGCATTCCCCCTGGGCAGTGCTTTCCCAGCAGGATCAGCTGGATCATTGCATCCCAGACAGCGGCAGCAGCTTCACCTACGACGCCACTTCAGCTCTGCTACAGAGCTCGAGCCAGCTGCTCCAGCAGAGCTCAGCACAAAGAAACAAAACCCTTCCTTCCCTCTCCTCCTACAGTGTTTAAGCCACACATCTGCAGTTGCCAAGTCCTCTTTTTGATGCTGGAAATTTACATTTGCCTTCAGATACACACATGCTCCTTTTATCACACTCTGACAAACCCAGCTTTTATCCTCATTCCCAGATGATGCTGATGGAGTGAAGAAACTACCTGCTACAGAGGAGGAGCTGGGCAGCTGCTCCTGCAATAAAAAGTTTTGCTTTTTAAACCCATTTAATGGACAAAAACAAGGTCCATATTTGCATTTATAAAGCCAGGAGCTGGTGCAATTTATGCTCTTTTCTGTTTGGATCTGGGCAGAAAGATTCACAGCACATCCTTCCAGGAAGATTTAATAGAGAGTGGCAATCCTCAGCTAAACATTCTCACTTTTAAAGAGATCCTTAAAATTATAAGATTCTAAAACAGAGATGTAAAGTTGCTGCAAATAAGATTAAGAAAACGTTCACCAAATTCAAACTATAAAAAGTTGTGATCTCTGCTATATTCCAGCCCAATTCAGGTAAGTCACTGATTCCAGCCTTGGCATTCCCAGTGCCCTTTCACTTCAAGGAGAGGGGGGAAAAAACACAACCATAAATCCCAAACAAACCCTACAAAACCCGGCCTTCCACCACCTTCTCTTGCACTGGATTTAGCGTCAGTTCAGGTCAGTGCTGGTATCAGAACTGGCACTAAATTATCTGGGCCAATAGAAGCTGGAAGCAGCAATTTTCGTATCTATCAGATAATCAAGTTTTGCAGGACAAGTGATGATGATATGTAAAAATTCCATAGCAGCTAATCAAAGACAAAACTTGAGGAAGCAGCAAAAAGCTCATAATGAAGGAATATATTCCACCACAGGTGGCAGGAAATTGTAGCTACTGATAACAAGTGTTATGGGGCTCTGGCAAAGAAAGAAAATCAGCATAAGCATGAAGGCAAAGCAGTGATAGCACCAATAAAAAAAAGCCTCAGAGCACTCTCCAGAAATCTATCATGAGAATCAAGTGAGAAGTAATAAATTTGCATTTTCTGTAAGACCTTGCATTTAAACATATTCTTAAATACTTGGTGTGTTTCAGGAGCTGGCTGCAGACCATGTGCTGCTTGAGTACGTAAAAAGCAAAGCATCACTTCACTGAGCACTGAAGCACCAACATCTGCAGGGAGAGATTGTGGGGAAATCTGAAACAAGATTTAGGAACAAGTCACTCAATCCATGTGAATGGTGCAAATGATGGAGAAGCCAAAGAATTCAAAACCCGTGCCTTGGAATATGACAGGGACAAGTAAGGGACACAGACAGCAGGAGCCTGAAGTCAGGGCCAAGCCTGAATCTGGCCAAGGTGACGGAGGGAGGTCCCATCCTGGAGAAGTCACAAACTCCTCTCCAGCTGCATTTGAAGGAATCTCCAGCTCAGGGAAAGCCACGTAGGAAGGGCAGTGGATTACAGAACCCTGCAAAGCTGGGCAGTATCACACACCCAGTCAGGATAGGTATTAATATCCCTGGCTTAGATGAACACTCCAGGGGAAAAGGGATTGCAATGGGAAATGATTGGCTCAGCAAAGGGAAAGCAAACAGAGGATTCACTGATTTGTTACTGTAAGAGAACACAATTCCTGAAGTCAATGGAATTCCAACAGCCACGACCAAGAGCAGGCAAAACACAGACCTTAAAGCTGCTGGGCAAGATCTAGAGCTCAATGTACATTCCAATAAGGACGAGGTGAAAAAGGAACTTGTGTTTTGTCTAAAAGGAGCTAAAGCTGATCTCAGCGAGGAGCTGCACTTGCAGGGCAAGCTGGAAAGGAGAGGCAAGAACACCAAAGGAGAGACTTCCCAGAACCCAGGAAAGCAATAAAATCAGCTGGGGAAAAAGAATCCCCTCTTCAGTCTCTGCTGGATGTATTCAGTTCAGTTTCTCCCTGAAAAAGGGAAATTTAACACGGAAATGTGGGAGAAAGCGGAGGAATCAGCAAAGCAGGCTCAGGTGGGGTCATACAAGGAAAAATTCACTTTTGCATGGGATCAAAAGACTTAAACTATGCAAAAAGGAAATGCTTCTCTCTGCCTTTCAGGGGTGAATTTGTACAATGTAGAATGCTCTGGGTGTCAAGCAAGACTTGGCACATATCCTTTGAAATATAGTGAATAAAGACAAATGTTAACACACTCCTTTGAGAGATTTGGTTCCTACATATTAGCATTTGAATTGTACTCAGCCCTCTGTGTGTCACATTAAGAAAATTCCCATTTCTATGCTCTTCATTAGGAGAAACCAGCAGAAATTCGGGCTCTAGGAAGAGCCAGAAGCCAGTAAAAATCCGGGAACACACCTACAAACCCTGTACCATCAAAGAGACTGCCAAGAAAAACCCTAAAGCAGCAAAGAGCAGACACGAATTTCCCTTCGTGGACTGCAGCTCTTAACTGATCACAAGCAATTTATTGATATTACCAAGGACTGTTCCAAAGTCAGGAGGAATTTCTCATTTGCAGCTGCTCCCTGGAGCACGTTGTCATTCCTCAGAGTGGGAAATGTGTCCAACAGCACCTGCAAGGAGCTCCCGCTGTGCCTACAGAGGTGGCCAGTGCAGAAGTCCTGAAAAAATGCTTTTTTTCAAAAAACTACTGAGCAACACCCCAGAGAAACACCCAGAACATACAATTAACCACTTCATGGCAATCCTCAGAGCAGCTCTTTTGGTGACAGTGAAGCAAATCCACTAAATAAACAGGAAAAAGAGTATCTCCAACATGCAAAACTAAAATATATATCTATTTTTTAAAAAACATAATAAAATGAATATTATAAAAATATTTCCATTATTACTATGAGCTCTTATCTTTTGAGTTATATTCAATATTTCCAAAGACTTTTAAATCAGAAAAGCATATCAAAAGTAGTAAGAAAGAAAAAATACTAATGACATCAGGAGTTAGTAACACAGTATTAAAAAGGGATTTAAAAAATAAAATCTTTAAATCATGTCCTGATGTGCAAGAAAATTCCATGGAAACTTTACTTCCTGGACATGGCAGGAATTCTCCTGCCTGGTTCCCACAGCTACACAGGGCCAGGCTGTCATTTATATTCATTTATAAACTGATATAAAGGAAATACACTTCCTACTGTCCCTCGAGCAGGCACTGAAGTCTCACCTGACTGTTCCCTCCCAACATACTCAATTCCTTGGAATCCTGGGGCCACAAACACTCTGCTCTCTCTGCCAGAGAGGAAAAGGAAAAGCAGCTCCTGGCACTGATGGTTTTTGCCTTTTTTAACAGCCAGGTCACACCAAGACAGGTGAAAATTATTTAAATTACAGGGTAACACTCATTAATTAGAAAGTAAACTGACACTATCTATTAACTTCATGTTAATCCATCCAAGAGATGATTTGAACTGAACACACGATACAGAATTCAGTAGGAATGTCTTCAATTTTTTGGTTTAAAAAAACAAACAAACAAACAAAAAAAAAAACTTAATTTTATACCATTAAGATACCATTAGATTTTTTGGCTTTTGTGTTTCCATATCGTATTCTAATCTGTTGCTCAGACTCCTTAGACTGGGATGTTTAGGCAATAGAACACATGGAGAGGTTTGCACAGCCACACTGGACAACCTCACAGGGCCACAGTTCCCATCACCTTTAAAACAGAGATAAAAATCCATATTTTTCTAATGCACTTCAAGATCTACTGATGAGAACCCCATGCAAGAGCTCCTGTCAGCTGTTACCCTCTCACTGAATGGGGTTATGTTGGAATATTACCCTTCCTGACCTCTGAAAATAACATAAAATCGAAGTGAAGCAGTAATTGTCTGATTATAAAATGTCACTAACATCGGATAGTAGGAAAAGACTAATTAAAGGAAGTTTGCTCTTCAAAGGAGGAAGAGTTCAGATTCATTCACAGATATTTATATATTTAATTTCATTGTGCATAAAGAAGATGAATGCACACGTAGCTGTGGGTACAGATCTGCTCTACTTCTGCACAGCCCCTCTGAAGGAGCATCCTCACATCCTCAGCTACCAAGTGACGGAAAATGGAACAGCCTCTTCTTCCCTTCAAACACAGGGGACCAAAGTAGCACCAAAGTAGATGGATGGGGCTGTCTCTGATGTCACACCTGCAAACCAGATTTTCTCATTGTTTGGGATGAACTGATGGATAACTGGTGCTGGGAATTGCAGTGAAGTGAGACTTGTAGCCCCATGCATTTCTCTTTGCCTCCGGTGGAGGTGGCAGAAGTGACAAAAGCTGTTTTCCAAAGGTTACCTCACTACAGGAAAAGCCCCAAGTTCCAGCAGCTTCCCAGAGCTCCGCATTCACAGGCCAGGAGGGGAAAGCAGGTGTAGCTGCACGAGATAAAACCATTCCTTCAGCCTTCCATCCTCAGTTCCAGCTGGCATTTCAGTGCTGAGCAGCACAGAACTAACAGCACAGCCCAAAGTATCTCCTTAATAACTCCAATAAATCACAGGAATGACAAAACAAAACCAGGAAGGGTTTCACATGGGAATATCTTTAGGAGAGAACAACACCTGCAGCTGCCTTTGAGAAGAAATAATCCTTGTGGGCTCCTGGGCTCAGCAGACACATTCCCAGAGTGCTCGCAGAGCATTCCCAGAGCAGTGGGACCTCCTGGCTCATGTCTAAAGCTCCTGCCAAAGTCTGACCACAGCAGGTGCTTTGTGCTCATCAGTGCAGACAGCAACACCTTCCATGTGTGCAGCCTCAGCTCTGGGTGGGAGGGAAGTTAAAGCCAGAGGAATCCAGGGATTCAGCCCATTTTATCTTTCTGGAATGGGATGGGAGGGGCTGAAGGCACAGGTTCTTTAGGAAGGTTTGTTTTGGGGGGGTTACATTTTTTATCTCAACAAGCTCACTAAATTGTGTGGTTGTGCCTGGCAGCTCGCCTTCCACAACAGGAATTGAAGCAATTATGCAGAGAAATAGAGAAAATTACAACATTTCCAACTCTGCTTATTTCTCTGAAAAAAAAAAAAAAAAAAACAGGGACAAAAACCTTGGGGAGGCTTTTCTTTTTTTAATAGCTGAATGACTAAGAAAGTTCCCTCTCTAGTAAGTCTGTCTTCTCTTTTCAGTCTCTTCCAGACATTTAAATGTCTGACAAATAGATTATAGACTACTTGTTTTAAGACTTTGGGGGGAAAATGAAGCTTGAATCTGTAGTACTTTGGAAGACAAGCACAATATTTGGTCTGCACAGCTTGTGGCACCTATTAAAACCTTCATTACAGCACCAGTGACGAACGGCTGCTGTCAGGAAGAAGTGATGCTGAGCACCCTGCAATCCTCGGTGTTACAGTTGCCCACACAGTCATTATGACCATATTTTCATTGTGCTCCATATTGAAAAAAATATCGGCACTAAATGGAACATTTTTATATAAGTTGGGTTAGTTTTAGCTAAAAGAGCCCATCAAACATTTACATGGAGGTGAGAACTGTAGGTACACTCATCACCTGAGAGGAAATCCATCTGGAAATTATCAGTGGAAAAAGAGAGCAAACCCTTGAGTATTTTCTCTCCACAGTTACATTATATAATATTTTGAATGCATTAAAGCTGTGCAAGTGGCACTTTGTATAATATAATTATTTTTATAAACTTCCCAACACAACAGTTTTTATTTCAGGTTTTTCAATATACAGTATAAAAAAGTTAATCAAAGACAAGTCTGTGCAGTATTCTGCAGAGCAGCTACACAGAACTTGCAGCTCTAATCCATGGAGAGCTTCCTTCATTACCCACAGAAAACCAGCAAAGCCTTTTTATCTGGGTTATACATTTCTTTGTGCTTCTCCTATCAAGCTTAAGTCTGTTCCACACACATCACAGGAGAGAGTTCTGTGAACAGACTCCCAAAGCAACAGGGTGCTCTTGTTATCTTACTGTTTCCCATGTTTACTTGTTGAAAAAAGAGTGTGAATCTCTCTCTTCCCTAATACCATGCTAACTAATCGCAATATATTTGGAATATATTTATTGTTGTCATAAAGCAAATTTGCTCAGACATCTTGCAATCATAAAAATCAAAACTAAGCTTATGCTTCACTCTACAAAACTCTGGTTCACAGTTAATACTTACTAATTTTTCTTTATTGGTTCTACTATTTCATAAGCCCAAAACTTACTTGGTAGTGAGTAATATGTTCCCTTTTTTCTCTAATAGTTGGAATACTATACCTCATTTTCCTCCTTGGTTAATGAACCTTCAGTAACAAGAGAGGTAACAAACAAAAATACAGATTTTACATGCATTGTATCACTATTTGCAAGTTACTAGAATCACTTGCTATTCAAGAGAAAATTCAGAATAAATACCAGCTTGTTCCTTCCACTTACAAAATAATGGAATTTTTATACAATCTGTGGCAGTTGGGCAATGCCATTTTAACAAGATTATGAAGTTCAGCCAGCCCAGCCTGCCTGGCTTCCAGTGCAGTCACAACTAAAGAAAAGCTTGAGATAATCTGGTACTGCCCCACACCTGATAGCACCGGCTGGATTCCTGCTCATCTAAGGGGAGCATCGTGTAAATGTATGGCTTCCAAAATTCAGTAATTAAACCCCCCGCCACCTGGTTACAGAAATTAAAGTCTCATCACTGCTAAGGCAGAACATTTTCACACAACTGAAAAAGGATAAAATAAGATTCACACCACATTGAACACGATGACAAACTTATCAGCACTCCACCTGAGTCTAATAATTTTATTAAGTTTAGCTTATAAAACATAGTTCAGGATATATGTCAAAAAAATAATTAAGCCATGCAATATTACTGCTGGAACTTTCATTTCTGCATCCCCACACTCGCACTCCAGACTATAACTCTGATACTTTACCTGAGCAATTCTCATCTGCGAGTAAAATTGAGGGTTTGCCTTGTGAAGAACAAATTTATAATTGTGGAAAAACAGTGTCTAAATCAAGTATGGAGGAAGCA
This sequence comes from Ifrita kowaldi, assembly GCA_013398055.1. Taxonomy (NCBI): domain Eukaryota; kingdom Metazoa; phylum Chordata; class Aves; order Passeriformes; family Cinclosomatidae; genus Ifrita; species Ifrita kowaldi. Next base: position 576,263 of record VZRS01003120.1, read on the forward strand.
TTATTTAGTCCAAAATCTCAGGGTCTGGGGGCTGTGGGAGAATCCAGAATCCTGCCAGAGATACCTGTTTGCAGAGGTGCCAACTCCTCCTGTGCCTCTGCAGTCTCCGCGCTGGGATTCAGCATCTCCCTCACACAACCCACCAGCAGTGCAGCCCAGAACAGGTTTGTCACATTCCCTGATCCCACATTTCATATAACGCAGCATAAAGAGACAGCAGATTGATCTTCCTAACTGAGGGAATCTCTCCTTAAACAATGTGAAACCATCACTATATGGAAAAAATCTCTGGTAGTGGTGTGATAAAGTGAATAGAGCACTTCCGTGTCCTTGACTGGTGTCACTAAGCAAATATTCAAGATTGTATTTACCAATAAAAGTGAATTCCTCAGGAATTTTCTAGAATTTCTGTGAAGTTATAACAGTAGATTTTTAATTTGAGGGAGAAGAAGAAAAAGAAACAACTTACAGTTGTCTTGTAAAAATGAGCGAGTGCTTCATAAACAGGGTTCTGAGTCACATAACCAGCTGGGTCTTCTCGTGTTGGCTAATCAATCTTGATTTCAAAACTGGAAGAAAGAAAGAAGATAATTAGACTTGACAAACCCCAGAGAATTAAGCAAATTAATAGAACAAACAAGGATTGATCTAAAGGATACCCCACAGGAGAAACAGATCCAAGAGCAAACATCCAGTGTCATAAATAGTTAGGGACATTTTGCAGTAAAATGAAGTGATTTAAAAGTTCCAATTCTGTGACCAAAGATGTGAATTAAAAGCTTGAAACTACAAGCCTCAGCACCAGTGACAACTCTTCTTATCCATTTATCAGAGCTGTAGCCCTCTGGCCGCTCATATTTGTAAATAAATGTTATTTTTTATGGTTTTGGAGACTGAAAACTTCATGTGTTGCGTCTGTGTGAGAGGAAAAGGCCAGCAGAGAGGGCAGGAACAGAGGGGAGACATTCCTCTGGTTTTCTTTGCATGACATAAGAACTTGGAAGCGAAAAACTGAGAGGTCTTAAGGTCAGCATCGCGATGTCATCATGGATAAGTGACATTCTGACTGGTTTCATTGGAGATGTTCAGAGGGTACCTGGAAAGCACAGGCAGCAGTTCTGCGGGAAGAGGCCCTCCTTGGACGGGACACAAGTGATCCATGTGGGAACACATCCCCACTGCACCACAAGACCAGACAAAAAGAAATTCATTTTCCATGTTTTTGTATCAAAAGGGAACCGCTGTGCTCCAGCACGATGCCATTTTTGACCCAAGACACAGAATTACATTCGGTTCCTCTCGTGTCAAACCACAGCATATGGCAGAGCCGGAGGGGACACTCCTGGGAGAGCAAACATCCACTTCTGATTTGTAAGTTCCAGCTAATGATCAATTCATCACACCCCTCAGTAAATCATGTTTGGATTCAGCTTGCAAAAACTGGATTGTTTAAGGCCCTTTGAACACTATGTGAAAACATCTTTCATTATAAATGAGGATTTCCCTGCAGACACCAGTAAGACCACATCTGCTTCATCTTGGATTAGCATAAAGGAATGAGCTTCCCGATGCTCCTGCCACTGAGTGCCAGCACTGCCAGGTTTTGCACATCATGGGCTTTATTCAGTCTCCACCTTGTGCCCAAATGAACATTTTATCTATCCAAATACATTTAAGTTCCATATTGCTGGGATTTGTAGGACTTGTTTTAGGTATAACAACATCCCTTAAATATCCTTACCATAACTTAGGTCAGTTCAGTTTGTCTAATTTTATCTGGGACTTGCAGGACATGGACACCATTCCTTTGTGAACTACATTTCAAATATATTGTGAAGCTGAACGCACAAGGCAGTGTTCCAGGACCACACAATTTCTCCAGACTTTCTCTTCCCTCATGTCTGTGGAAATCAGTGGGAGCTGGGGGATGAACAGATGGAGAGCAGCCCTGCAGAGAAGGACTTGGAGGTGCTGGTGGATGAGAAGCTGGACATGCCCCAGCCGTGTGCTGGCACTCAGGAGCCCCCGGTGCCCTGGGCTGAGCCCCAGCACGGACAGTAGGGGAGGGGAGAATTCTGCCCCTGTGCCCCCCTCAGGTGAGACCCCACCTGCAGAGCTGCCCCAGCCCTGGGGCCAGCACAGGGAGGAGCTGGAGCTGCTTGAGAAAGTCCAGAGGAGGCTCCAGGATGATCAGAGGGATGGAGCAGCTCTGCTGGGAGGAAAGGCTGAGAGCTGGGCTTGTTCAGCCTGGAGAAGACAAGCTTTGGGGTGACTGCATTTTGACCTTCCAGAGCCTGAAGGGAGCCCACAAGAAACATGGAGAGAGACAATTTACAAGAGCTCAGAGCGACAGAAAAAGGGGAAATGGCTTCAAACTGCCAGAGGGCAGGGTTAGATGGGATATTAGGAATAAAATTCTTCCCTGTGAGGGTGGGGAGACCCTGGCACAGGGTGCCCAGAGAAGCTGTGGCTGCCCCGGGATCCCTGGCAGTGCCCAAGGCCAGGTTGGACATTGGGGCTGGGAGCAGTCTGGGAGAGTGGAAGGTGTCGCTGCCCACGGCAGGGGGTGGAATGAGATGGGCTTTAAGGTCCCTTCCAAGCCAAGCCCCCTCTGATGTGAGCCTATGATATTTAATGCCGAGGGAGGCACAGTCTTGCACTGCCCCTGACACACTGAAGGAAGAGCACACTGAACTCGCCTGCTAAAAACAGGAACCTACTTAGGATCCAGTCTGAAATTTCACTCTTAAGACCTTGGCTACCAAAGAAAATATGACTTTTGGAATAGGTTTCTAACCAAATATTTACTATCAGGCTGTACCACCAGGTGGCAAGATTGCAAAATAAAGGAATTTTTAAAATTGTCCCTATAACCTGTTCAGTCAGGGCTGCTTCAAGGACCCCTTGCTGGGCCATGGCAGTCATTCTGGGAGGACTTGGGCAAGTGTTTAGCTTGTACCCATGTGGGTCTGTAAAATAAAGTATTTTAGCTTTTCTTCATCGTTCTTCAAAATGTAGTCAATTTACTCACAACTACAACAGTCAAATGCAACTCGAGACTCCCAGTACATAAAAAAGGAAATTGTGGCCACCAGCTGCACTTCTTTGAAGAACTTGGTTTTCCCACTGTTTTCTTCCTGCTCCCTCTTTCCCTGATAAAAATTTTAACCTTTTCAAAAGAGCCTAAAACTTCACATGAATGCAGGGAACCACATACTAAATGGGAATACAACTCAAAAAGATTAATAAAATTACTTTGCAAAGGGAGAGTAAAGATTTACACAGAGTGAACTTACAATCTTTAGGGTAATTTTTTTTCCCATATATTTTCATTTCTCAGGTTATATCCCAATTATCTATAAACCAAGACACAGGGCTGTTCTAAGCTCTACACTAAAGGTGTGCCACAGACATATGAGCTCAGTTTAAAGGGCTGAATTTTATATTGAGTATGTTATTTTACAGTGCAATTTAATTCACAATTTAGGAAAAATATAAATCCCCAGTAACAACATGGAAAACTGTCTCTATAATGCCTCGCCCCTAGATCATAAAGGACACAATGTAAGCACCCACTCCACATTATGTGATTTATTTGCATCTATACACACGGACAGATATATTTGTAAATAAAAGGATATAAAATATTAGCAAATCTAATACTGGCAACCAGACCAAGGTGGTGAGCAACTCTACCTGACCCTGAGATATGCAACACCAAAAAATAAACAATGACTCCAGAAATAGTTTAGGGAATTTTTCCTTCCATTTGTAGCATTGCACCTGCTCAATAACACACAGCTACACTTCACAGATGCTTAAAATATTGTCATTATCCCTGGAGCTAGAAGAAATTAGGTAGGTGTAAAATAATCAGAATGTCAAGCACATTAAATGTCAAGCATAAATAAGAACCAAAATTGGAATCTCTCAAAGATGCTGGTACTCCCACAGTTGGGCAAAAAGTGTTAACTTCAATAACTGCCACCATTTGGGACTTGTATTATTATACAAACCACAGAATTCTGTGCCTTAATGGCATCAGTTTGAAAGATGATTTGGCATTAGAAAGTAAAAGTAAATGTTATCCAAAACATCAAGAAAACTTCCTGCCCCAGAATAGATTTTTATTTGAGACTCTTCAATTCAAACACTCCAGGGTATTGAAATTAAAAAGAGAAATAAAAAATCTAAAAGACTTCGCAGGAGAAGGGAGGGATGAGTAATACAGGAGCCTGTGTTACATGAGATGGCACCAGAAATATAAACTGCAAAATAATCTCCCGAGTTATGTTCCTTCATCCAATAAAACAAAGTAACTTGATCAAGTTTTAATTCCATAATCCAATCACCACGAAAATTAAAATCAAGCCCTCTTTCCCCAGTGAATATATACTAACTAAATATTTTAAAGTGAAGATACCTAAAACCTAAATTAGATTGGAAACTCTTTCAAGAGAGATTTGCTACCATCCAAGCTCATACCATCCCGGCATAGAGTCAAGTCCAGAAATCTAAACTGTAGTTAACTAAAATTCAAGCTTGAAAAAAATATATTAAAACCCACAAAGCACATTATGCCATGCTTAGGGAGTAACACCTATTATGAAATTTCATTGAAATCCACACAAGTGTTTTTGTTGGGGTTTTTTTGTCTGGAATCAACATCTCCTTTTCTTTCCCCATTGTCTGTTTAACCTTTTGTTTGAACCACAAGACCAAAGCAGCTCTACAGGAGATTCAGAGCTTGGGAATGGCTCTGCTTAGAGGGCTTCAGCTGAGAAATTCCCAGGAAACAGACTGTGGCACTGGACAAGCCCTGACTCCATCACAGAGCTGTTTGCATGGCCAGAACATGCCACAAAATATTGAGTATTTACATGCTCATATGGAAGAGATTCATACTCTTGCACAGAGGCAGGATGGAAACTTTTCTAATCTCTGCTCATCCTTTCAGCCATGGGGCACCTTTCTGGGAAGAGCTGGAACAGAATCAGTTGATTGACAAGAGGATCAAAGGGAACAGGGCTGAGGTCACCAGAGCATTTGGCCTCAGCCAGATGAGTCTGTCAGCCCAGGGGAGCGACAACGTTGATCTGATTTGCGGTAATTGAGCATCGAGGTTAAAACACCTCCATGGAACTGTGGTCCTGAGGAGGAAAAACATTCCAGGGTGCTGAACTGAATCTTCCTTTAAAGCTCCAGAAAACCCCAAGCATGTCATACCTCTACCAGCATGAATTGTACAGGGTTTCAGGATTTTTAGAGCATAAGAGAAAACACTCAAACTCAGAAACGTATCAAATTTTACAACGAATTGATAGAATTAGGGCAAGACAGATTTACTTCCCTGCTTTAAGGAATAAAGGCTCTCTGGACTGTTTAGTACTTGTTAACACTCAGTGCTAGGATTACCATGCCAGCTTAAGCCTATGCTTCAAATCCAAAACTAACAAGAAAATACAAAGTATAAAGGTATTAATCGCTGGAGTTTAAATTACATTAAAGGCTTTGTTGGCTTTCTTCTTCGCCTAATGAAATACTAACAAAATAGAAAAAAAAATCCCAAAACTGCATATGTAAAATGAGGCAGTGCCATATAGGTGAGCACTTTTCCTTAAGGACTTCATAAAAATAACATTTTCTCTTCCTAGAGAGTACTGTGATCCAGCCACAGACTCAGGCAACTGAAGTACATGTTCATATTAAAAAAAATAATAAAATCAAATCCTCTTCATGTTCAAGAACACTCTCTAAAGCACTTACTCTATAAAAAGAAATCTGAGAGAGTACGTACACCTGATTTATTTCAGGAAGCAAACAAAAATAACAAGAGTGCCACCTATCCTTCATTAGGAATAATAGAACTTCCCGTGGACTGACCTTGCTGTTTAAAACCCTGCACAATGAAACCTGACAGCTAAGAACATATAAAACTCTCCATCTGGGCAGAAACTCAGGGAAAAAAATAAAATGCAAAGGAGTGTTGCATGGAAAAGCAGGATTAAAAAGAAATACAGGAGGAGGAGGAGGACTTGGGAAAAATAAATCTGTTAGGTATCAAAAGTGTAAAATCCAAAATCCAGGAAAACTAAAGATATTTTAAAGCTTGAGGCCACATTTTGGGTTTCAGTAATGATTTTATGAAAATAAGTTTGTGTGTAACACACAACAAGCAAACTTGGTCTAGAAGAAGCTGCTGTACAGAGGCAGCAGCTGCCACTGAACAGGAGACAGGGAATATTTATCCAGTGCACACGACTGGAACAGCAGAGAGAGGTGGGGGGGTCATTATTTTCTCTTTTTTTAAGTTTATAGCAGATACAGGAGTAATGTAGATGAGCAATCCTGGCATCTATACCAGGAAAATAAAAAGAAATTATTGCCTCTAGTGATAAACACATAGATAAATATATTTTATTGATAAAAAAGGAGGAAATTCAGTTTTCCTTTTTGGTAAAGAGAAGTCATGGCTCACGACCTGCTACGTGCGTGTGGATGAGGGAAAATCCATGTACTTGCATATATTAAAATCCAATAGATATTTGTAGGCTTCCCAAACGGCCTCCCACAAAGTGAGTCACGTGAAAACTAAGGCACTATAAGATAATACAGAAGGCCTTTGCTTTTCAGAAAAATCTGGTGAAAATATGGGAAGCAAAGCTCAGCTCTTGCTGCACTGGACACCGGCAGGGCTCTCCAGGGAACGTGAAATGGAAAAGGAGCAGCAGCAACACGGCAGAGCCAAGGGAAGGGGCAATGTTGTTCCTGGTCAAATGAGGGGCAGCCACGGAGAAGAGAGAAAAGACCTTTCCAGCTGCAACTGGACAGTAAGGCAGGAGATGAATTTCAACACAGGTTCCCACAACACAATAAACACCTGAAAAAACAAACCCTCAAGTTACTGCTGGAACGGGGGAGCTCTGAGCTGATCCCCTCCCCAGAGAAGTGAGCCTGGGATGAAACAGTGACATAAAACATGGCCTTACATGGGACAACTTCCCTCCCGTTTTCACACAACCACACAGAGCAAGAAACAGTCAAGTGTTTGTCACCTCTCCTGTGGAGACAGGCTGAGAGTTGCTTGGCCTGGAGAAGGCTCCAGGGAGACCTTGGAGACCCTTCCAGTGCTGAAGGGGGCTCCAGGAAAGCTGGGGAGGGACTTTAGACAAGGCCTGGAGTGACAGGACAAGTGGGAATGGCTTTCCACTGGCAGAGGGCAGGATTAGATGGGATATTGGGAAGGAATTCTTCCCTGTGGGAAGGGTGAGGCTTTGGCCCAGAGAAGCTGTGGCTGCCCCATCCCTGGAAGTGACCAAGGCCAGGTTAGACGGGGCTTGGAGCACCCTGGGATGGTGGAAGGTGTCCCTGTCTGTGGCAGAGGTGTGGAGTGAGGTGATCCTTAAGGTCCCTCCCCGCCCACTCCCAATCCACAATCCACTGCCTGTAGGTTGGACACAAATCTCTTGCTGATGAAGCAGTGTGTTTTAAATCAAGTGTACAGCCGATGCTGACAGCTAAACAATCATCCACACTAAATTTCCCCGAAAATTGAGGTGTGAGACACCAAGCACCGGGAAGCATTGCTTGCCAAGCAGATCTTCCTCGGAGACATGATTTACAGGATAAACAAAATGCACTGTCGTGTTGGAAAGTAATGGAGGTTACCTCAAACCTGTCAACATTCACAACTTCAACCTCCCCAAAAGTATTGCAACTGCTTTACTTAGGAAAAAGGTGGGAAAGTGTCCAAATGAGTACTGCAACCTCTCCAAAGAACACAATGTGAACTCAAATAGAGATCATTATATCAAGTTCCCCAGCAGAAGCTCCACAGTGAGAAGTCCTTATGGATTGATTTACACATAAGATAGTGAGTGATAGTTTATCTATTGAGGGAGCTTTGCTCCAGTGGTTTATATAATATCAGTCCCTACGTATAATTATAGCTATAGAATCAATCAGGGACTACATATTTTACTCTCGTACAGCTCTGTTTGGAATCACATCCAAGACATTTAAAATCGTACAGTTACAGCTCAAAAAAATCTGCTGTATGGTCTCATCAGAGAAGTTTCAGAAGGATGCTATTAATAAGTATTGAGACAAATACAAAGAATGGCAAAAAAGCAGAAGTGTGAAAAATATTTCCCATTAACATGTGCATATGGTTTCACTCAAAACAAATTTTCTTGCAAGAAACATGTTTATATAATAATGCTCAGTTGTTACATTGCCAAACTGACTGTAAGTTTATAATGGGGCCGTTTTGATTTAGGCACTGTAAAGATTTCAGCTGGAAGGCAAAAATTTCAAATATATATGGAAATAATGGAAGTAAAGTCCTGGAGGAAAACTGTTTGAGAGAAAAATGATAAAGACGAAAGAAACAAAGCGTTGTTTCTGAGCTCCAAACAGATGCCAAAAGCCCAAGGAAAGAGGAGGGAGGTTGGGATTCGGCCTTTACTTCACACAAAGATGGGTAAGACAGATCCATTAATCCCTGCCAGTGCACTTAATCTCAAGTTCCTTATGCAAAGTTGCAGTTTTAAGTGATTTTAAGAAGCCCATCAAGTAGCAGGGGCCACCTGTCCCCAGGCATTGTTTGAGCACCCAAGTCCTTGTTAACATTACCATGCTTGGATAAAATAAACAATTTGTATAGAAGGTTCTGCTGTAAATGTCAATTTTTTTCTTGGCATTTACTTGCTTTTGGATCTGGATTAGCCTTCATGCTCGGCGGGACTGAAGCGGAACTGATATGTGATAATGCTAAAACTTACTAATGCAGGAATTTCTATGCACAAGCATTAACAGGCAAGACTTACCCAGGGAAACGCCCCAAACTCTGTGAGTTAAACACTCTCACTGCACCAAAGGGGAGACCAACACAGGCCTGTTAGGAGTCTCAGCTCCTGATCCAGTGAGAGCTGGGAGTTGCTTCTGGTGGAGGAACAAAACCACCCCTAGCAGGCAGGAGACAACAGGGGTTGTTGGGTGGGGAGACCTGGCACAGGGTGCCCAGAGAATCTGTGCCTGCTCCTCGATCCCTGGAAGTGCCCAAGGCCAGGTTGGATGGGGCTTGGAGCAATCTGGGATAGTGAAAGGTGTCCCTGCCCATGGCAGGGGGTGGCATTGGATGAGCTTTAAAGTCCCTCCCAAGCCTGGGAAGCTCAGGAGTTTTAAAAGGCTTAGACAGGTAAACACCAGAACCATGTGCACATGCTGGTGTTTAAAGCCCTGCCCTGAGTTGCTAACCCAGCCTTGGACCTGTGTAATTCTGGGATTTATGGCAATTAAGGAAAGAGCAGGTGGGAAAATAAGACAATAGCTGGGTAGCAAGAATGTTCCTGCAGCTGTGAATCGCAGGAAGCACAATGCACACCCACACTCCTCAGGGCACTGTGACACTCGCCTTTTGGGAGGCAGGGATGCTGCATATGACAGAAAAGTAAGAGAGAGAAAACTCTTGAGGAGGAAAAGCTGATGCATGAGCCCTCCCAGCAGGTGTTCAGTGGTGGGAGAAAGACAGGTGCTCTCAGCACTGTCTTCTACCACAGGTAAATTAGACTGCAAGAGTATTTTTATTTTCAGAGATTGAGAGGATAAATATGAAACCAATGGAACAACTTGTTACTCTGGGAAACAAAAGGGGTACATTTGTCAGCAGCTATACATTATCATTTCAGAAGTGACACATTAAAATATGTATTATTATGCTGGGAAGGAGCAGCACCATCCTGCAGCACCATCCATCCTGAAGCCTCCCAGGAGGGCACCTGAGTAACTGCAGTCAAAAATTGTAAGGAAAAATCCAACCCCATTATATTCAGCATTTATACTTGTTTATAACATTGAATATATTCAGTATTTATACTTGTTTATAACATTAAATATTTACTCTTTGCTGTCTGATTTGAAAATATCAGGCGCAACGCTTTTTTCTTCTTATCTAGCAAATACATAAAAACAAATTAGATAAGATAAATCCCTCAGTAGCACCGAGAGCAGCTAAAGAGAGACGATGGACTCTCCATATATGTAAGAACAAGCCGGCACTGAGTTCAAATCTCCCTCCAACTCCAGTCAAGTTACCTGAAAAGGCCACTTGGAGGAGGGAGTCCCACGCGAGTTGATTTGCTCTGTGGATTGCTGGAAGTGTTTGGCACCATTTCCCTGGAAAAGCAGGGCACTCTCCCAGCCCTGAGCAGCAGCACCCTCCCAAAGAGCTGAGAGCTCACACATCCTCACAGAGTGAGTCCAGAGTCCCCACGGCTGTGGTGCCTTTCCAGACTTTGTCACTGTGAGTGTCTAAAGCAGCACGTCCTGGGCACTGCAGCACAAGTATCTGGGAATAAATGTGATAGAGGAGGAGTTTAAAGGGTTCTCTGCAAAGCTTCATTGTGACCAAGGCAGTTTTCATTGTTTCCTCCCTCTTTACAGCCATTTCTGTGTGCTCTGCAACCCTTCTTTCCCCCACACTCTTACCCAAAGTCACCAATAAAGCACAAAGTGCTCACTGAGCTGCTGCAGATTGCTAAATGATGGCCTTGCACAAAGCTCATCAGCCTGACTTGGCTATTGTAATCACCAATAATAATTTAGATATTTCATGCAAAATGCCATCCTACTTCCCTCTCAGAATTACCAGCCTTCAAAAGCGCCTTCCTAAGCCCATCTGAATCAGACAGAAATAACTGGTTCATTTCTTTCCAATTAATTCAACCTGGCTCAGGGAAAAAAAGGGCAAATTTTATTTGCCTCTGAAACAGAGGTAGTTCCAGACTTCTAGTACTTGAAAGAGCCTCTGTGCAAGTAATAATACTTGCTCAAATGTCTATTCCTTTAAAATTAGCACCTAAAATTTAAAAAACACCTTCCATATCCTGCAGGATTTCCTGATCTGCTTAACTCCTCAAGGGTTTGCTGTAAATGAGGCAAAGAAATCTCATAATGGGGCATATGAAGAAATAACCCTCCTGACCTTGTTCCAGGAGGAAAAGATTTTGAAAAGGTACATGCAAGCACTGAGAGAGCAGTGTGAGGTGTCTCACTTCCCCCAGGCAGGACACAGCCCAGGGCTGTGCTCAGTGGCAGCTCTGCGTGCAGGGAGCAGACAGGAAGATCCCCAAACTATCAGGTTAAGTTTATCTCCAGCTGGCACATGGAACATCCACTTGCTACAGCAAGACCAGTCACAAACAGGTTGTGGCTTTCCCCTCTCACTTCCAGCTTCCTGGGAAATTGCAGCTGCTTGGCCAGCTCTCTCTGGGCACGGTGATTGCTGTGTCCATCAGTTCAGCTTGGCTGGGTGCAGGGTAGACACAATACACCAGCTCAAGGTGGTACAAACTGGGACTCCCTGCGTTCTCCGAGGTGTCCATCCTGTCACACGGCAGGGCGATATTGAGTCTCTCACAGGCAATTCCAAAAGCAGTTCAAGGCCTCGCTCCTAATTCTTTAAGCAACCCCATTTTTTTACAGAGCAAGTTTTGACTGTGAGTTGTCAGGCCTACATTTCTCTGCAAAGGACTTATAGCTGGGAAGAAAAGACAGGAAGGTCATGAAGAAAATCTTCTCTGGTGAAGGTATCCAGACACCAAGCAGCCATTTGGGTAGCAGAGAAAAGTGAAATGAAATTGGAATTGTTCCCTGTGAGGGTGGAGAGGCCCTGGCACAGGCTGCCCAGAGAAGCTCTGGCTGCCCCGTTGCTGGAAGTGTCCAAGGTTGGGTGGGGCTTGGAGCACCAAGTGCAAGGTGTCCCTGCCCCATTCCGGCATTCTGTGATTCTATAAACTCCCCTCCTGAGCAGGAACATCTCAATGCCAAGATCTGTCCTGGGAACCAAAATTCCATTCACCAGTAACCTTCTCTCATCACCTTTTATTGTCCCTCACTGCATTCCACTCTCAAGGTTTTGACCCAGAGAAGATGGATTTCACACAAGAGTGAAGGCTGGAATGAAAATTGCCCTTTGTAAATGATGGATCTGCATTACAGCCTGAAAATTCTTCTCGGGAAATGACAGACAGCTACAGTCTGAGGCATTGGGTGGATTGTGTGAATGCTGCCAAAGCACAGAGAACTCAAAAGGACAGGACAAATACTTGAAAGGAAAATGAGACAATCACATTACTCCTCAATTTTCAACAAAATGAGAATTTCTAAAGCACATATGATGTATTAATAATTTCCAACTTAAAGATCATGCAAATGCTCAGGAAAACGGGTCTAGTAACAAAAACCACTTCGCTCTTCAGACCATTGAAGCAACCAAATACTGCAGTCCTCTGTCACTGCTGCCCCCAAGGAACCTTGAGCTCAGCTGTGCTGGCAGAGCTGTGTGGCGTTAGTCCTCACTGCTTAAACCCTGCCCAGCGAAATGCAGCCCAACAGCCTCATGCTGTCAGCTCTGACCATCCACAACCACAAGTCAGGCTCTGTCCCAGCCCCAACTGTCACCAGAAAAGCAACCGAAAACATTCCTATTTTTATTCAGAAGATTGTCTTAAAAATCATTGTTAAACTAACTTAACGCAAGGATTACTTTTCAATGTGCTCCTAATTTTCCCTTATCAAGGTCCTAGAGAATGATGTCAAACAACTCTACAAATATAAGCATAGATTATTTAAAACCAGAACAAAACTGACATAACATTCCCATCTAATTGCAAGTGGCAGGAATAACCATCACGGAAAGAAAGCAAGGCTTGGTTTGCTTATCAGGAAATAAAGCAATTCACCAAACATCTGAAAACACAAAAACACGTTGGGAATGATATGAAAAAAATTATCTTAATTGAAAAATAATGGCATGTCTGAATTCTATTTTCTTTGCATCTTTTAAAAGAGAATTTCGATGGCTCTGCACTCATATTGAATTTAAATATAATTGCAGTACATCATGATGGTTCTCACAGCAGAGATGCCGTATCGGTAGCAAGCAGACCCTGACGTGGATTAGGATAACGGGGAAGACAGAGGGGAAAGAACAGAGCTCTCTCCTGCACAGCATTTTCCATGCACACTGTACATCACCACAATCAAACACCACAGTCACCTTGTTGAATAATGAATAGCAAAATGAACAGAAAATTAAGGAGCAGCAAGCAAGGGAGAGAAGATTTAAGCTGACATTTGCAATGAAAGGAAGTCACCGAGAGGTTCCCAGTGGCTGCTCCAGATGGCTGCAGCTATTTTGGCCAGACTACCTGGCTAGGACAGAGCTGCAGTTAGGTAAGCAGAAGGGGGCAGGAAGAAGAAAAGGAACAAAGGGAGGGAAAAAGCACTGAAAATGGGATTTGGAGCCTGAAGGCCTCCTAATTCTGAGCCTCGTGAATAAGAGAAAGTTACAAAATAAAATAGTAACTCCCACTGACCATTTAGGAAAAGGAAACCAATTACCACTCGGGATTAGACACAGAAATTTCTGTTGGCCATTGTATGGATTCATTCTCTCTCCCATGCTTGGCTTTCTATAAACATAATTAAATTAACTTTTTCTTATGAGTAAATCGTATATGTGCTCTAGGCCACATAAAGCATCTTGCCATCTAATTGTATTTTTCATCTGTACTTTCCCCCATCGACCTCCCTTGCGTACTGGGAAGAAAGGAAAAGCCCTTCTGTATATATTCTTCTTTTTTGTTTGTTTGCCTTAAGGTCCAATGCATATTCTAGCTGTCAAAAGTGATTTCCCTGCTCACTGAGCAAATACTCTCAACAAAGATTTTCTTTTATATTTACTACTATTTATTAAACAATGATTTTACAGACACAGGTAAGAGAAATGCAGGCAGGTCAGAGTGCATCAAAGATTTATCTCTGGGCAGGAAGTCAAGTGTCATTAAATATAAAAATGAAGCTTATGTAAGAGGAACACAGGGTTGCTGCGAGTTGGCTTTGGGACATGGGTGACAAAGTTGCAGTGAAATTATGAAAAACATAACAAAAGGCAGTAAGAACCTCACATGAACTCAAACCTGCATGGTAGGTGAATATTGCACTTCCAGAAGACTGTTTTAAACAGTACATCAAAATATATTTAAAGACCTGAAACTGGATTAAGTCTTATGTCCTGATGCCTGATAAAACCAAATATTTTGTATTCTCTAGCACTGGGTATAACACGAGAAATAAAGCACAAAGTAAGAAAACGTAAAACAAGTGTAGAAGTGATGTAAGGCAGGTTGTGTCTGACAGCGAGGTGAGAACTGTGTGCTGGTACAGGAAGAAACCCAGGGCAGAGCTGACAGCCACACACAGGTATTTGTCTCCAGAGTGCCCAATTCAACTGCAGCACAACCCGAGGCTTTTCCTCAGGGCTGTATTTAGGGGTCTGAATGGAAATGATCCCAGGGGTCTCAAAAACCTGCAGGAGCCCAAACACTGCATAGCACAGACATCCATAAAGAAAAGGGTAAAGCCTTGGGTAGCTCCTGCCAGAGCAGCTGATGTCCTGCTGAGAGGGGTCCTGGTGAGCAGGCTGATGGTGTAACAGCATTTACAGAGCTGAGAAACCCAGCACATGTGAGTTTTAAATTATCTAAACAGATAGCAAGGAACAGAGGATTACTGTAGAGGTGAAACTGAGCTGGAGGACATTCTCATAAATGCAGCCAGGAGAAACACAGTCACGTTTGCATTTAGGAATTCAAACACCAGCAGCTCTCAATAGGCCTTAGGAACCCAATACTGGATACTGGAGGTATTTAGGTGCAAATAAGCACTGATTACCACTTCAAAAAATTCCTGTATTTCTTATTCTAAACACCAGGCACCAGCATCTGATGTAGCTGAACTCCATTACCTGTCACAGTGCAGGGTCCCCACTGCAAAACCCCCCTAAACTTGATCTATTTTACAAATGTTAAATATAAATGAAAGTTAATCGAGAGAGGTCTTCACAAACTGTCTAAAGCTTCTTTAAAGTCACTGCAATGTCTTAACAGTTGTTGTAAGTGAACTGCTAAATAGAATTAAAATTCAAGCAAGATCAGATACCAGGAAGGATTATATTCCCCAAAAAGGTCTAATAGAAAACTCAGAAATATTTCAGGCAACTATTTCCATGTTCATTAAACACTATGGCGAAACAATAAACCAGAATATGGAAAGCAAAGCATCAGGAAAGTTTAGGAAATTGAGGATGGAACAAAGACAAACAGCTTGTCAAGCAACAGACATTTCCCTTATGTGAGGAAACCTGCAAACTCCATGACATGATGCAATTTGGAAAATGTCTGGATGTCAAAAGATACCAATAAGTAGGAAATTGGGTGTTTGTTTAATGGATATGAGAGAAATGCAGGCAATACCATCCTGTCACTAGGAAAATAATGGTGTAAATACAAGAGCAAGGAAAGCACACACCAAACATGGAAAATTCGTGGCTGCTACAAGTGTGTCAGAAATGTGAGTAGAAAAACATGGCTTTCTGTTTCTTTAATTAATTAAAAATAATTAATCCATTAAAAAAAGCCTACAGGGCTTTTTTAAATTAAGCCATGTATTGGGGCTAAACAATTTTAAATACAAAACAAAATCAAATCGGGTTTGTCAGAAGAATTATAAGATATCTGTGTTAAATAATGAAAAATAACAAGGCTTCATTTTTTCATTATTATTAAAAAACATTAAGTGGAAACTACAGAAGAAGTAAAAGTTGCTTCCTGATAGACAAAAGAATTATTAGGACTATTAAAGGAATCCAAATTGGTACAGGAAACAAGCTTTGGCAATTAAAGGCCAATGTGTATTCTAGAGCCCGCGGATAAGATAACAGAAGATCTGGAATATGAAAAGATGTAGGAGAATACAAGACAAGGTCCAAACTTTCAATGCAAAAATAAGTAAAATTCTGATTTCCAATATTGTCAAGATTTTCTAATTAATAGGAAAGCTACAGACCTTCCATGGCTCCTCCTCCTGAGGACACACAGCTCTGCATTTTGCTGCAACAGCAGCAAGAGTTCAAATAAATTAAGTCAAGCTAAGTTAAAAGTTCAGCCAGACAAGAATGCCAGTAATGAGAAGCCACGGAGAAGGGACCATGAATGGAGAATGGTTACACAACGGAGAGAGGAAGAAATCAAGAAACCCCCTCTGTGACTGGCTGAGCTAATGAAGCCTTGCTTGCTTCTCTGCTGTCTAATTGTACGCAAGATTAAAATGGAGCTTTCTTCCCAAATTAGTGACATCTCAGGAGATCTTATTCCCCAGCAGCTTTTTGGTATTCAGCAGGGATCATCAGCCTTTTTCTTAGGGCTTTTTTTCCCCTCTGCCTGGTCATCTGCTTTCCCTGCTGGCAGGAACTCCCTGTTTTCTGTCTCTACCTGCCTGCCAAATAGACTCACACTGGCCCAAGGATTCAAGAATTATTGAAGTGTGGGGGGGAGAGAAATGAATGAATGCAAAGACACACCAAGAGATTTGATCTGAATGTTTCCAAGGGGAGAAACTGCCAAATCTTTGCAGTTCCTTCTCAGCCACTTCAGCTCCTCGCTTTGCATTTTCCCCTCTCCTACCCCCACTCAGAAGCACCATGTCAGGAGAAGGAATCTGGGTTTTGGGAATGAATCACCTTCTCAACACTTCTCTTCATGAGACTCTTTCCTCTTTGGAAACTCAGCAAGAAATCATCCATATGCAACAGAAAACCCAACAAACTCAATTTATTTTAGGCCCAGCAGAGGGAATTAAAAGACAAATACTTTGCATGAGTTAAAACCGAGCCATTTGCTGATTATTAGCAATGAGGACAAAGAAGGCAAATGGTCACAACGAACTTGTCAAGCCTTCCCAGCACCTCCTCGTGAGGGAAACTACCCTACTTTCCAGAGCAGTTTTCCTCAGACTCATCACTTTCTGCTAACAGATGGGAAGCTGAAGATAGAAAGAGGCATAGTTTATGCCTAGCACCAAGGGGAGGGAAAAAATTATCTCAGCAGGAGATTCTTTAAAAAAAAAATAAAAAATCAGCAACTGTCCTTCTCCTCAGAAACTAGGGAAGGGGAGGGGGAAGTGTTGGAGACAAAGGATCACAGACTTTTCCTGGTGCTGCCCAGGTTCTGAAAGCCAAGCTGAGCTTCTCCAGCCTCTCCTGCTCTCCTTGCTCCTTTCCTAATCGCCCATCAGTGCTAACATAAGAGCAGTAGGAGAAAAAATGTCCTTCAGAATTCTGACATAAAGAGTTCTATGATCAAAAAAGCTTCCTCATACTCTAAAAATTGGAAATACATTTTTTCTGTAAAACCCAGAACATTTCAGCTAATCCTTAATCCCGAATTCCTACCTGGATTAGTTTCTTGACCAAGCAGTCAGGATTTCCCTAACTCAGATGGCAAAACACTTTGTAATGATCCAGCAGCAGGGAAAATCCTGGGATGCACATTGAAATGCTGGGATGCACATTGAAATACTGTGCAGGGAAATGCTGGGATGCACATTGAAACAGACTCTCTGATGCAGATTGGAGTTTATAATTTGTCGTTGAGACCTACAGATTTCTTGAAATTGTGATGATACAGTAAAAATGTCACTCATCTTAAGTCTCTTAACATTTTCTTCCTTTCCACCACTATGGACACATGAGAATATTTATCAGTAGTGGTATCAAACAGAAAAAACCTCTCAAATACAACCCCCTCAACAAATTAAGATGAACTAAACACCTTTAAATTGTGGTATTTTAATACTCAAAGGGAAGAAACTCCAGACTGATTCAACAAGCTTACCTAGTGCTGGAAAGGACAAAGTGCTAACAATTTTTAGATCATTTATCACCATTTCTAGTTGCCAGCACACACTCCATTTCTATTTGCATGTGTTTGTGCATGCACGTGTGCCCTTTTGTATGGTTACATAAAAATGCACACAGATTTTGGAGGCTGTCTCTGGAAGCATTCATACCCCCTCATCTACCCCAACTTTAAATTCAGATTGGAACCTAAACCAAGGAATTTGGGAGCAATTTTTTAGTTTTCCTGTCAGTGACTTACAGACTAAATGGAGTAGGAAAGGGCTGGTTTGCTCCAGTGTTAACGTTCATTGAGCAACACAAGTCTTGCCCAAACCCTCAGCACCCCAGGGAAAAAGGAACAGTATTTGCACAATACTGATTTTACATTTTTTTAGACTTCTCCCCTGTGAGGGTGGGGAGGCCCTGGCACAGGGTGCCCAGAGAAGCTGTGACTGCCCCTGGATCCCTGGCAGTGTCGAAGGCCAGGTTGGACAGGGCTTGGAGCACCCTGGGATAGTGGCAGGTGTCCCTGCCCATGGCAGGGGGTGGAAAGAGATGGGCTTTAAGGTCCCTTCCAACCCAAACCATGCTGTGATTTCTCTTCAGTTCAAATTTCAAGAGCCAGCTGAGAGAATGCAGGGATTAAAAATTTTTTGTATGTAGAGTTCTTCAAGGGAAAAGCTTCCATTTCTCTCTTCCCTAGAAGAAAAGAGGTCACCAGAATCAGGGTGAGAACGTTTCCAAGGAGGTTTGCTTTTGACAGGGCAGGCATGGAATTGCATGAGTGATTCTTACACAGGAGTGTGAAGATAATAATCAAGCTCTAAGAATGCTAAAATTCACAGGAGGTCTATACACACATATAAACCCTGAAATAATAAAAGTTTAGTGAACGTATGAATGTCTCTGTTATTTCTGAACAGATACCAGGTGCTTAATAGAAAAACAGAATACAAATATAGAGTCACACATCCCCAGTTACACACAAAACCAGGAGTGAACCACAACGGTCTGTTTATTAGAAACATCAGAATATCATCAACTAATTAAGTGCATTTTCTCCCTTTTGGGAAGATAACTGCAGCCTCCGTAGATTCAAGAAACCTACATGGATTTGTATGAAATATGGAAAATGGAACTTGAGCTAAATGCCGAGTGACTATAGGAAGATACTTTTTTTTTTTTTTTTTTTTTGCTCCACAATGTGAACATAGAAGAAACTGCACCACAGCAAGTTCCCTGCCATGGGCATCAAGTACCATTTATCCTGGAATTTCCTTAGACCATCAACTAAGACAAGCACTGACTGAACAAATCAAAGAGAGGTATTTACCTACAAAGAGTGCGACAGACTAAGTTGCCAATAATTACAGATATAAAATAACACAGACTAGTCTACAATGTGCGTCTGTGAGCTTCTATTTTGTTGGGAGTTCAATTTTGTACCATTCTTATAGACTGTTCTGCAGGATCATCATAAAGAAAATTTAAACCAGTTTATCTCATTTCCCTAAATCTTTCTGACTAGCCTTATATATGCCTTGACTTATGAAGTCTGTGGTTGTTTACAGATTTGCCCTCCATCATTCTGAAATTAATTTTCCTTGAACATTCTTTTCCTGGCTGAAGTCTAAAAGAAAGTAATAAAAAGAGAACTTTCAAGGATAACCTTGACTATGAAATAGGTATGGGGAGCCTTCAGTTCAGAGGATCCTTGTTCAGAAACTACTACAGGTGGCAGAGTGATGAAAACGGTGAGAGAATTCTGGACGGGTCTTTAAGCAAATGCTAAAAGATGTGACTCAGAATGAGCATCCTCGTAGTGAAGATAGGCCTCTCATCACAGATTTCCTTTGATTCTCCTGAAAGTCTCTGATTTCTAATTGCCACTATCACACACATGGATTACAATGATTTTGTGAGTGGCTGGAATTTCCCCAGAAATGTTTCCAAATACAGTCAAGTTCCCTTGGCACACAATGAGCTGTTTACAAAAGCGATTATTGACGGGGAACCAATCTGCGCAATTATCAGAGAAACTTCTGCAAACAGCAGAACCACCTCACCCCTGTGTGCGTTCCCCCTGTGCTCCCAGGGCTGGCACACGGGCAGGGCCTGCTGGGTGCCAGGACACAGCAGAGTCGTGACCTGCAGCCTCTGCTCACTGAGGGCTCCACAACCCCAACCTTCCTGAGAGCAAAGCTGAGCAAAGACCTGTGGCTTCCCTTTTTGCTTCGTTTCAAGTTCACTTATTGCTGGGCATTCAAAATAAGCCTGGAAAGTGAAGGTGTTCCATGCTCACTTGTTAAGCAGAGGAATGGGCACTGCACAGATTTTTCCTCTTTCAAACAAACCCTCAGCTCGTAACAACTC
Organism: Ifrita kowaldi; assembly: GCA_013398055.1. NCBI lineage: Eukaryota > Metazoa > Chordata > Aves > Passeriformes > Cinclosomatidae > Ifrita > Ifrita kowaldi. The sequence goes on from VZRS01003120.1 coordinate 596,376, forward strand.
GGTGCTGTCTGGGTGGCAGGACTGTGACAGTTGTACTGATGGACAAGCTCCAGCAGCATCATGATTTAAGTTTAAAAAATTATTGCTTATTAAAAAAAAAAAGAGAAAAGTCTGAAGTGGTTTCATCTGACTCAAAAAGGATGCTTGATAGGCAGGTTTTGTTTTGTTTATGATTAAATGAAAATTGAACACTATTAAGAGCTCAAGGAGCGGAGTTGGAAGTTAAAGTTAACCTGAGTTACCAGCACCACCAGTCTAAGATGATTTCACATAAAGCTTGAGGAAATTTTATCAAAACTATGGAAAGAAAATTTAAATATCGAAAAAAAAAAAAACCTCATTAACTAGTCTGCCATATCCTATGTTACAGTTCTTAGTTGATATGTTTTTAAAATAGAGGTAATTAGGTTGGCATTAAGTTCCAGTACATAAAAGCTGCTGAAATTTCATCGGCAGAGATGTTTATCCATCATTTTCTTCACACTTTGAAAGCGAATATAGACAGTCTGTTTAATGTCCTCTTATGTAACATGCACCAAATGCAACAGAAAGTAATATGGAATAAAACATATCTAGGCATTTTCAATTTTACTTGTATTTCCTACATAACACATTGAACTTGACAAGAAGAAAGTTAATAAAAGTCATCAATTTAAAATAGTATTTTTTGGTTCTAATCCTTAAGCTATGAAAGAAAGTCTAAGTTTCCATGGAAAATGTTCTATTACTAAAGAACAGAAAAATAATTTTCAATGAATAAATCCTGAGCTACGGACTTTTTAGCTGCTAGTAGGTAAAAAAATACTGCTGTCAAGTGACTAAAATAAGCGTTCAATTCTCTAACAGCCTGAAATATAACAGATTTCACTACAATATCAAAATGCACTCAGGTACATGAAATACATGACACAAAGGACATCCACAATCACATTAGAAAGATTTTTGAATTTATAGTCCCAATAATAAACCTCCTTTTTCATGTGCTTTGTAGCGAGGGCAGATATATGGAACTGCTGCTCTTATGCAGCTTGGCACAAGCCATTCCCAAGAGGCAGGAAAAAAGAGGATGTTGGGGAGTGCTGTACAGAGTTGTGGTGAGAATCCTTTTATCTTTAATGTAGTGACCCTGCATCACCAGAGCAGGAGGAGATGCAAATCCCTAACACTTCTGTTTCCTCAAATAAATGAGAATATTCAATATTGCTGTACAATAAAAAGACTTTTTCCACTACTGAACTTGTATGTCCAGTTATGGGGATTGTAGCACAAACCACAGGAATACCCAGCAGATTTGGCTGCTTTTCCTGGACTAGCAAATTTGCTTATCTGTCAGGAAGGTGGGCACCCATTTCACCTGGACAGACTGAAAAGGAACCCCAGCAAACTTCCACACTGGAATTCCTATAGCAACATCATCCCCACTTGGGTCTTCTTAAGTCAAAGCTTGTCATGGAAAAATGGATGTTCTTTAGGACATGATGCAAAAACAGCCATTTTGTGCCCATTTCTACACTGGAGAAATACCTGCACTGCTCACAGCACTTTAATACATGTCTGCCTACTGCCTTCAAGATACTTCAATAGATTTACTACCAGCTGTCGTACCTGGATTTGATTTATTTTAATTACCAGCCTCAAAACCAGACTATAATAAAATAGCTGGGGGACTTGTCACAGGCTGAACATAGAAAGAACTAAACGCCATGTTTTCAGCTAGTCAGAAAATTCTCTTTTAGCAGAGAGATCATGATCATACCAGAAGACATCAACAACTTTCATAATTCTAAATTCCTTTGTATTGGTTGCACGATATTACATAGCAAAACAGGTGGGGACAAGTAGAAATACATATATATACGAGAATATATATTTGAGTTAGGTCTGGAATAGAGTAGCCAAGGCAAATTCAGGAAGATACAGAAGCAAAAGAAAGCCCAGGTGTGTGTTAATTTACTATCACTTTACACACTCTCCTTCCAGGTTATCCTGTCTTAAAAGGAAGGTGGCCTCAGGACCACACTTCCAAAGCTGTTACAGACTGAAGAGCACTTGACAGCTGACAATTTAGTGCCACTAATTTTAAAAATATCACATGGATCAGCTCCAAGGAAGGTACCATGACCCACTATGAGAATGTAAAAGAAGACATGAAAAAACCACCTAAATTCTCTCAAAATGTAGCTCAAAGTTCCTTACTCTATACAATAAAAAAAAGCTGCCTACTTGTTTCTTCTTAATTTTTTTTTCTTCTTACTTTTGTTTCTTCTTTTCTTTCTTGGCTTTGGATATTGGACAATCACGAAGAAGAAAAGAAAAAAATGAAACAAAAAGAAAACTATAATAACAATTCTGAAAATATAATTTTATGGCCAACTTAATGATATTTACAATCACACTTGCAATATTCATTTTCTGTGTTGGATCTCCCAGCACTTGGATCTTAACACCACTACTGATCTATGCAGGCATCTGCAGAGAATATTTTGAAAAGAACATATATTTGATTTTGTCTTGCCTAAAGATGGAGAAGACAGGATGGCAATGACAATTCCATTAGAAAAACCAAAACTTCTTCATGTGAAAACCTAATTTTTGTCTCTAAAATCTTGAAAACTTATCCAAAAAAGAAGTTGAAGCATGCATTAAATGCTGTTGCTCATCTCAAGGCCTGCTATGTACAAGCTCATTTGCCAATCCCCACTCAGGGAGAGGGAAATGCAACTCAAGATGTGCCAAAACAACATTTTCTTGTGCTCCTAAGAGTGGTGGCCAACACATTTGGGCCAGTTCCCTTCCTCGTGGGACTGGCAAGGACCTGTTCGAGCTGTAATTACTACTGGCAGCAGGAGCTGCCTCCTCCTCTCCACAACTTTTGGAGAACCAATTCATTTCTTTCCAATCGTTCAGGCCATAAAAGTGAATTCCAAGTATCCCACCTACTATTTTATTTTCATTGTTCATGTTCACGGATGCTGTTCCGGAACAAAATCCTGACTTTCTGTCAAGGATCTATGGCTGAGTCACAAGGCACAGGAAGAGGCTTTAGAGGGACTGCTTTGTCCCTGGGCTGTTCCTACAAGTATTTATGGCAAAAGCGAGCTGCTAAAATGAATGGAAAAGGAAGGAATTTAATGTGGGATATAATATAGGCACTGCTATAACCATGCTGTAAAAATTTCAGCAGGAACCTTTCCTGTGCAGACATTTGGAGGAGCCGTTTTTGGTTCAGATATTTGCTCCAACTGAAATATCAGACACATAAAACATCGAGACAACGCCACCACCAGAAGCATCATCAGAGATTTAGAAGCAGAGCTTCATCAGTTGTCCATTTAATTCTCTCTCCTGGCTCCAAGAGTGGCAGTGCCAAATGCTTTGGGGCAAAAATGCTCCAAATAAGAGGAATCAGAGCAGTCTGCAATCTGGTAAAACCCTTCCACATGGAAAGACTCCCTGAACTCCTTTCTAGCTCTTCCTATAGAATATAAACAAGTCAAACTTTAATTACTGTAAGCTTTCACATACTAATGGAATATAAGGAGATTTAAAGAAATTTGGAAAGCAGCAATTTACTTTGGAGTAATGTAATTTTACTTAATTGCTTCTAATTAAAATTATTCTACAAATGTAAAACAAAAATGTCTATTAATTCTCTGCATAAACTAAATTTAGGTATCAACTGAGTAGCTTATTCACAGTATTTACTAGAATTACTGCAATACTTTTGTAACTTTGATGATTTAAAAGTTTGGAGGCTTGATACCAAATAATGGTTTCTGCTGCATAAAGCAAAATAATCTTTCAAACTCCCAGTGCCTTTGTAGTTTGACTGTGACTCACTAAATTTACATTTTGTGAAAGTACATGTAGGAGTAAAAGCACTTATGTATTATCAAGAAATATGACATTATAATCCCATGAAGTTACTACTTATAGAAAAAAAAAAAACTGTTCCCATTCTCTTCCACACCTAAGTGTAAAGTGAATACCTTCCATTAACTTTACCTTGGATTAACTTTAGAAAGAGAAAGGACACTTAATATTTTTGCATATATTTTAAACTTCGCTTTTAAAGTTTTAAAATCAGCCATGAAACACAAAAATTGGAAATATCCTTCCATAAAAGTTAACTCATCTGAAAATAATTATTGTATTTTAAACTATCCTGTGATGTGTGTCAAATCTGACAAGAAGTTGTGGCCAAAGCTGGGGTGGAAAAGGAAAAAAAAAAGTGAGACCATTCTGCAAACTTTTACATTTTAGAAATAGACCAAGTTAAGTCCCAAGACAGTTTTGGTTTTTTTTTTTTTAATTTCTTCTCTTCCTTTATCTTCCTTATCCTCTCTCCATATTTTTGCTACCTGGTTTTTCATGTGGTTGTTCAAACAGCCCAACAAAGCAAATGCAGCAGGGTCATTGTGGCACTTTGAGGTGAAATTTGCTAACTTGAGTAAAACCAGTACTAAATGCTATTTTCTTCCTGCAGATAAGCCATTTTCTTCTCCAAATTCTTTAATACCCCAAAGTGCATCACAAGAGAGTTTTCTCTTGTGGGGAGGTTGTATTACCCCAGGGTTCAGCCACCCTATTGGGTTCGAACACTTGAGCACGGACCTCTGACAATAACAGAGAATCAGGAGGAAACAAACCCCGCTCAGAGCTCCCCTTTTTATTTGGAATCATGGAATGGTTTGGGTTGGAAGGAACCTTAGAGCCATCCAGTGCCACCCCTGCCATGGGCAGGGACACCTCCCACTATCCCAGGATGCTCCAAGCCCCAATGTCCAACCTGGCCTTGGACACTGCCAGGGATCCAGGGGCAGTCACAGCTTCTCTGGGCACCCTGTGCCAGGGCCTCACAGGGGAGAATTTCTTCCTAATATCTAACCTAAATTTCCCTTCTTTCAATTTGTACTCATTACTCCCTGTCCTGTGACTCCAGTTCCTGACAAAGAGCCCCTCTCCAGTTCCCTGTAGCCCCTTCAGACCCTGGAAGGTGCTGAGGTGTCCGCACAACCTTCTCCGCTCCAGGCTGAACAGCCCCAACTCTCCCAGCCTGTCTCCTTAGGGGAGGTGCTCCAGCCCTCATCAATATCGTGGCTTCCCCTGGATTTGCTCCAGCAGTTCTTACGTTGGAGGCACTATTTGAAGACACTTCCAGAACCTGGCAAACTATGGAGCGTGGAAATCCAGACACTGGGTATGTTTTTAAACTTGAGGGGGGGACGAAAACATATTTCTATTAGCCAACAATTTTGGCACTGTATTACCATTGCTTTCCTCCAATAAAACCAGTTCCAAGAGCCTCCTAAGGAAGCGTCGTGGTTTGACGACCACAGCAAGTCACAGACTGCCACCTCTGGGCTCAGCTGTGTCACAGAAACATCTGTGCAGTGCACGGTCAGCGTTGCACTCTTTCAGCAAGGTGGGATCTCTCCATCAGTGCAAGGGCATTTCCCCCTCCCTGATGAAGTTCAAGCCAAATTACGACCAAAGCCCACAGTGAGATCACTGATGTCACGGCAAAGCAACAATCAAAGTAAAATGAAATTGACGTGACAGCAGCACACAGGAAACAGTTTCTCACAGTAATTTACTTCTCCCATCACTGTGTAGCACTGACTGTATTCCTTCCCTGTATGGGTGCCATGGCAAGCAAGTGGTTGCATATTTTTAACCCCAAAACCACCAAGTCAAAAAACAGGCCCTTAATTAAGAAAAAATCAGGGAAAATAAACTTTAATAAAAAAATGGGTTACGTGAATACAAAATGCAGAGGGCATGTTTAAAAATTGGACCAAAATCAAAAGCGTGAATAATGAGTTAAATTATAAAAACAATAATTAAAATGTCTGTTATGAATATCTAAAAACAAAAACCTTGAAAATGCATGGTTTCAGAGAAAATTCTGCAGTGGCAGGAAGAGATTCCCAGTGCAATTTGAAGTTTTTTCTTAAATTCAGCAATTCACTAACAAATCACCATTAAAGCCTTGATGATCCCCAGGGCATCCTAAAAGCACTTTTGTAGCATTAGTAATAGGCCATTTAATTCCCCCACTTTATTTCTAATTTCTAATTAGGTTTTAATTCATGATATATCTTATCCTCTCATTGTGATAGCCTGTATTCTTAAGGAAATGGGAATTTATCCTTCTAAGCTAAAAGTTTTTACAGTCAGGATTGCTGGATCATGGTGTTCCTTCTGCTTGTTTGCCATCTCCCTCAAACTATCCTAAAATAAATCCAAGTGTTTATTATTGAGATATTCTGCTTTTCCTGTATCTGCTTATGCTTCTCAGCTGGCATTTTGGAAATGCAAGAACTGGGGACATTTCATGTATTGCCACTTCAAACGATATTAAAAAGTCCTCTATACCAGGAGCCTTGTCTTAAAATAATCTTCAAGAACTTCACCATGGAATGCTGCATAAACACCTGGTCCCACTGCATGTCACTGAGACAAGGGATGGTGCCAATGGCTCGTTGTCCTGCTTGGACTTCTCCTATGGATAGCTGCACTACTTGACTCTCTAAAAGTTTCTACAGGACAGCTTCTTCTAGTGTCAAACAAAATAACATAACATAACATAACATAACATAACATAACATAACATAACATAACATAACATAAAATTTAAAAAACCCAACAAACCAAAAAGCCCATCCCCAAATCAGCTGCTTTTCCTTGTGATTCTTATTCCATTTTCTCCTGCCCCAGGTATAAGGTTACCAGCATGGTACATCTAAATCCAAGATTTGTGATCTTAGAATAGAACAAGAACTGGAATTAGCGTAGAGCAAGAAGTGGAGTAGAGCAGAGTAAGGGAAGAATTGGGGTGAACGGGAGTCAGAGCAGAGCAGAACTGGAGCAGAACCCAATTCCTGCCCCTGCAATGCAGCACGCCCGAGCTCTCCCTCGGTGACTCTGGCAGCAGCAGCAGCAGGAATCTGCGGAGGGTGAGAGTGATCAGCTGCACCTCGGGAATCGCTCCTGCACCCACCCATTCTGTCATTGGAGAAACGTTTCAGGACCCTCCCAAGTGCCTGCGCTGGGGACAGGAGCAAGACCCTGGGAAATGTTATTCCTCTGTTTCTTTGTCAGTTGGAAGCCTGAGCTCATACCTGATGCCCAGCAGATTTTCCTGTCATATTTAGCTTAATTTGTTTGGTTCTAAATATCAGCAAAAGATAGAGTTGAGCAAAAAAAAAAAACACCTGAGTTTGTCTCCCTGACATACAGCAGAGCCTGGGTGGGGCTGCCAGGTGATCCCACACTCGGATACTCGTCCGAGGCTGGAAAGCGCTGCTGCACTGCAGGGTTTGCATTTCCAGTCCTACCAAACCTTCACAGCAGCACAAGCATCCAAAATCAATCCTAGTTCCCTCCGTTTATGTTTTCTGAACGAGCGGCACACATAGATCATGCTAAGAGAAACGTTGGTTTTCTTTAGCGTGCTGATCGCATTATAAACAAATACAAGGGCAATCTAATTTTATCAGCCACAAAACAAAGAGCGTGTTTGAGTTTTAACATCCAGCCAAAACTACTTCTGCTTATAATTTGAGTTTAAACTTATACAGCATGCTCATTATCATAAACAATCTGCAAAATGGCCAGAAAACAAACTCCCCCCTTGTCATCTGCCATCAAAAAACCCCAAAGAAATAAGCATTGGCATCTCAGCTTTGCTCTCAAGGCTTTGGAAAGACCAGCTGAGAAGTTTTCCTTCCAAATAAACTGAAGGTTTTAAACGAACCAAAGAACGCTTCCAGATGTTTTTTTCTTTCAAGCATACCTTAATAAATGACCCTGAATAAAGAAAACTTCAAGGTAGATAAATAGTGTCTTGAAGGATAAAGAATTAGGAAAGGACTCTAAGTATTACAAAATTATACTCATGTTTCATCTCAATTGATTTTGTCCACCTAATCAGTAAAATCAACATCAACAACCTGCCTTTCTTCGATGTGAAAGGGAACAAAATATTATTTTAAAATATGAGATTATTTCAATTTAATAAATACTACATGTGAATATAATGGGATTTCCATGAAAAATTCAAAAAGCATTGTTCTTCATCATTAAATTCAAGTTAATCAGCATATTCCGCTGCAGATTCAATTAAAAACCAATATTCTAAATTTATTACTCAGTTGTAAATATCAATTCAGTTTCCAAGCAAAACAATATGAATCTGCAGTAAACAGCTCAATCATTCTGGAAGTTGTCTATGCACCAACCCCAAGAGCAACAGAGAAAATAAATAAGAGAAAAGCCACAACACTGGCTTCTCCAAAATCCAGGATATGTGGTACATCATCTCATACCTCAACAAACGGAGAGAACCAGCAAAAAGTGGTGATAACCAACAGGAACAAAGACTGCTATTCGGTTATCAAATGTTATCAATTAACGTTTTTAAAAGATGTTCATTTCGAATGCCATATGGGAGATGGGAAGGGTCTGTCAGAGCACAGTCCTGATGGAAATCTCCTAATCAAGCTTGACAGATAACCATATCAACAGATTGACAGCCAGGAATTGCAGATGCCTCAGTTCCTTTGGAAAGCCAGCCTGAAAGGAAGGGCTCACTAATACCAACAACATCCCTTCCAGTGACGGTGACAGCACCCACAAACCTCAGCACGATGACATTTGATGGGAAAACAATGAATCCAGAGAGCACAACCCCTGGAGAACCTGCGGAGATGGATCCAAGAGGAGCAACTGCCTCCCCTGCCTGTGTGACTTCCTAAACTCCATACAGGTGTCCTGCCTGCCCAGGAGAGGAGTCCCAGCAGCTCCTGGGGGAGTTACCTCCCCAGGATAAAGGAAGAAAGCACAAGGCTGGGGACAGTCAGGGCACGGAATGAACACAGGCTGGTGAAACCTGATCAGCTTAGTCCTGGCTTTCCAAACCCCAGCCTAGCAGCTGCTCCAAAACTCTGGCCACGGGGAACAGCCAGGTTTGGCCAAGCTGGAGAAAGCAGGAGCTGAGGGAATGCTGCAGAGAGCAGGAGCTGAGGGAACGTTGAAGAGAGCAGGAGCTGAGGGAACACTGAGCTCCACAGTCTGCAGACACCTTCAGGACCATTGGGAACGTCGCTTCCAGGTCCAAGGACGCCCTAAGTGGTAACAGACTCCACTTTAATGTTTCCCTCTCCTCTCCCATAAGTTCCTGTTCATTATTTTCATATTTTCTGTTTGGCATATAGGAACAGGATAATACCAAGTTTGAACTAAATTTCTCCATGACTATAAAAATATATTTGATTAAACAGATGTCAGCAAAATTTTATGGAGTGAAAATTGAGTAACAGATGGTGAGGTCTGTGGACTTCAAAGAGGCTGTATTTTATTAAATAGGAAATTTGAGGAAAAGAATTATTTTGCTGGAAATATTGATGCAGTGTTTAGGCAAACGTAAAAGCATTCTTACTTGATAGAAAACAGTAAGTTTAAAAAAAAATTAAAATATATGTATTCATACTGTGAACCTCAGACCATTAAAAAGGGGGACTTTATTCCACCTTTTTTTTACTGACTACAGCAGGACATCAAGGTTCTCAAAGAAAAATAATACTCTTCATGGGGAAGAAAAAAACCCAACTACCAAACCAAAAATAACAATGACCTTGGGTTAAGCATCCTGAGCAAAATACATCCTCTGCGTGATGCACAAGCTATTGTGGAAACAAGTTGACAAATACAAGACCATGGGATAATAAACAGTTATACCAAACTTATATTATGAGCATTAAACAAAATTTCTAAATCATGGCTTATGTGCAATGGGAAATGAGACAGAAGGATTATAACTCCTGACTGCCATTAATGCATCACCTCTATTCCAGCTTTACTACTCGGAATGGCAGAAGAACATTGCCACCAGTGGAACGTAGAGAGTCAATGAAATGAAAAGAACATCATAAATGTAATTCTTATTGCATAATATGATTTCTCTCCCTACTCCTATGGCTCTCAAGTCTTTTCTTCAAGCTGATATTTTAAACATTTTATTACATCATTGGGAAAAAAATTCAAAGGGCAGAAGTAGTTTCAAATTCATGATCAGGTTCCTTCTGCATCAAAGAGAAAGCTACAGTGCCCTGTGGAATAGCAGTCAGTGAGCTGCCTCACATGTCCAGGGGAAAGACTTGGAGAAGTCTGATAATTCCAGAGCACTTAACCATGCTGAGAGCTACCTGATGTCCAGACAAGCCTTTTGTTGGTTCACAGGCAGGAGACACCTCTGACTGCCCCGCACCGACAGTGTCTGAGCTGACAGAGCCCCCTCTCACCTGCAAGAGGCACCAGCCCCTGTGGCCAAACCTGCACCAACACAGCCCAGCTCCATCCAGAGAGCTCTGCTCATCTCCCTCCCAAAAACCTGCTGGGAGCTGCCTCTGGCTCTGATCTGCCCCTCACACAGCACAGCTCAGGGTCTGGTACTCCCTTGGATCAGAGCTGTGAGTACTGATGTCACCAGGAGTGAAGCTATCACACATAACAGATATTTCCGAGCTTGTGTCTCCATTTCTCAGTGACATTTCCTGTCAGGTGTTTAACTGTGCTGTCAGGGTTCCTGATGCCTCAAAGGTGTGGAAGCTGCTCCATCCTCACGCTTGGGAAATGCTGCTTATTTTTCACAGAGTGGTGCAATGAACTGAATCCCCCCAAGACTCTGAATGCAGAAACAGAACTTCCAACTCACCAGTATTTATGGTTTATTAACTAAGATCATGTCTCATTAGTGGGTTTAGGCCTTGACACCAACACCACAAGAAACAGACATTTTCCCACAAAGACTGTATTTTAAGAGAGTAACAGTCAGCTTATGTTTGGCAGAGTGATAAAAGAACCAACAAATTCAAGCCTCCACAAAGCAAAATACCGTCCTCGAGTCTGCACTTCAGGGTTTTGTACAAGCACAAGCTCTTCAGGAGCAATGTTCAGCTTTACAACTCATCCATCATTCCTCCCTCTCTATTGATCCCTTTATCAGTCACATCCAGGTATCTTGGACTGGTTCAGAGGCTCCAAACAAACACATGAAAGAGTTCCTGGGTTTAAACCACTACCAGAGTAATTTAGATCATGTTTAGCACAGCCCTCCAGCCTTCCCAAGGAATAACTGATTGGATCGAAGCACGTTGAAAGCACATAGATGTTGCCTGAATTATTTTCACATGCTTTTAGACCTAGAAATTCTGTATTTGAACAAGCAGAAAAAGGAAACATTGGAGGTGGGTGTTAATTACTCCTATTTACAGGCTTTTTAGCAGTTTCCCATATTGCTTAAAACTGAAGTTGTACCTTATTTTCAGTGATTCAAAAATCAAGGCAAGAGACAGAAATTCATCAGAAAAATCAGAGACTACTTTTCCAGAGATATAAAAGAAAATGCAGCTTACACATCTCAGGCATCAGCTTTTAGATCTATCCTTTCTCTTCCTAAGGCAAATGTGATGATCAATCTACAAAAAATCCTGAAATAGTTACCCAAAAACCTCCTCTTAATCTTCAGCTGTTGGAGGATTCTGTAGTTTTCAAAAGAACTCTTAAGCACAGGACATTTGGGGGTTTGAAGTATTCAGTGTTAAGGGCATGAAAAATATCACTCAAAATGTTTAAAAGGGATTTCAAAGTTTGACCTAAGTTGATAACCCTGGTCAAGATTTTCGTTTCTGGATATTTAAGATAAAATGGCTGAGGACTTACAGAGAGGAGAAAATGCAGTTTTACAGCAGCATTTTAAGTTGTGATAAGATTCCTAAATATAAATGCCCAAAGTTAATGTGCCAGAATGCTCATTGGGTATTTTTTAAAGGAAGGCACAAGGAATGATCTTAAGCCTATATTTAACCTCTACACCAGAGGCAGTTCAGTATTTAGAGAGATCTGAAGGAAGGTCTTGTTCTCATCAGATCATCTTCCTTCAGCTTTGGAGGAAGAAGCGCTAATTTCCATTCTTCCCCATTTTCTGACGTGCTTTAGGATTCATTGTGGATGTGGGAAAAGAAATTATTTGACCTCTTGAATAGAAGGAAAAGGGAACTGGGAGGGTCATGTCTGGAGAGAGGTCTCTGCTCACTGTTCCATGTCAACGTTCTGGGACCTCAGGCCAATTTCTCAGGGCCAAACCTGACAGATACCAGAGAGGTTTATTGTGAAATAAAACAAGGAAAAGTATTCGTGGGATAATCTTATGGAACTGTCTTTTTATTCCTGCAGAGAAAGGCAGGAAGAGTCAAACTAAAAATACCAGATCATTTACAAATGGAGTTAGAAAAGCAAAAAATATGTATCAATATGTGTAGCATTCCCCTAACTGCATGAACTCAATTAGAAATAAAAAACAACTTGTTGAAGTCATCATGCTAAGGTGCTTTTAAATACCTCCAGGGGAATTGTTACCATACTGCAACCAGAAGTTCCTGCCAATTGATCACTTTCACTGACAAGTTGCTGTTTAGATGAAATCCCATGTCCACTGTTGGTACTTTTTTGTTGGTATTTTCACAGAGAATGCTAAAATCTTTTTTTAAAATTTTATTTACAGGAGCCTGCTGTGTGCCAGTGGATCCCTGAGTGGTGCCACATTGCTGCCACTCCCCGAGACACAGAGGTGACAAGGGGACAACGAGGGAAGTGTCTCCCCAAACACGGCATTGCGCTCAGTGCCTTCTTTAATGCAAGCCGAAAGCAAACTGCTCCAGATGATAATTAAAAAATAGAAACCAAACCGTTAAGGCCTGCCTGATTAATTGCTCTACTTAGCTAATTTGATAAGCCCTCCATCAGTTTTCCATGCCTCCTTCATTGGCTTGATATACTTTGTAAATTAATCTAACTATGAACACCTGCAATCCAAAGCCCCATCTCTGCAGAGGTTCCACAACTCTTATTTATACACAGCATTTCTTAAAAGCTCAATTCTAAGCCCCAATCCTGCCACAAGAAGCCTTCCTGAGGTACAAGGAAGGGACACAGCAAGAGGAATATGCAGTACAGGAACCACTCCCCCAATGCTTTATTGCCTCTGTATTCAGCAACATAAACTGCATTCTACAAGAAAATTCCAATAAAAATTTACAGCAGACAAAAGATGAAGAACAAGTCAAAGTCATCACAGTCCCCACACCACATTAATCAGATCAGCCATGCACCAGGAGGGCAATGATAATGCCAGCTCCAATTCCTGGTGCCATGGGGCTCTCCAAAGGAACCAGGGACTGCACAACAAAAGCGCCGTGGGTTTAAACCACATTGGAAGCTGCAATCTGGTAAAACTACTTTGAAAAGTTCAGCATCACCTCGAGTGAATATATGTTAGATAATAAAGGATTAGCTGTGCATTTATGATGCAGATGTGTGGCTTACCCTTCATTCCCTTCACACAGGACAGAACTCTTTGCCAATGGAATCCAAACACAAAATTTGTGCTGCAGTATATTCAAAAGTATGGACTGGTAACAGATTTTCTTTTTTAAAACCAATTGTACTGATACTTTTAATTGATCTCTCTGATTGCTACTTCAGCCTCATTTATTATTGTGAATATAAATTAGAAACAAAAGGAAGCCCCAAGCAGTTTTATCTGGCTATAAAGATTTTTTGCTACTAGATTTGCAATTCTTTTTCACAAATTATTTTGTGGGCAGAATTTTTAATACTCTGTTTTAATCATCATTTTCTCCCTCTCAAAATCATTACAGAAAGATTGAACATCATATATAATGTTCTTTTTCCATCAAAATCAGAATAAGTTATAGTTCAATTCATCTGGGGCTTTGTGCTAGCCTTGATAAAATGTATTTTTAAAAGACAAACAATAACACTGTCAGACTTGCCTGACTCAAAAGCAATTTGCATTAGTAAAATTTAACTGTAAGCCCTTGAGATGACAATGGTTTATTGTATTTGTTATAAAAAATATTTTAGCTGAGCAATACCAGGCTCAGGGCCTTATGCAGTTACTGTGGCAAGAAAAATTAGGAACCTGTGCTTCAGAGAACATCTGCAGAGCTTGCAGGGGATCCCTGCTAGATGGACCCCACAATGAAGGACACTCCTATCCTACATCAAAACATTGGTCTAATATTTTAAACCTGAGAATATGAGAAAGTGAAGTTATTAATGGAGCCATTAACTGTGTCTCTGGGGCTCCCAGATTAATTAAATTCAGAGTCAGTGCTAAAATCCTCACAGCCTTTCCAAACCTCCAGCAAGCACCTGCAGAACTGCTCCAAATATCACCATGCTGGACAGGAGACTGTGGAAAAGCCACTAGAATGTCAGAAAAGTGTAGAAAAACCACAAAAAAAAGGAAAAAAAAATTAGGAAATGTTGGCATTAAAAGACCTGACAGATGTTAAGCTTTTGTTTTTGCATCATCTCTCATTGCAGAGCGCTGAGTAATTAAATGTGATGTGCAACCGAGCAAGGGCTCGTCCTTGGTCCTGATCTCAAAGATGCCCAGAACCCTTCCCCAGGGGCTGCTGGAGACTCTGCAAGCCAAAGGAGTCCCCCTGGGAAGTGGGGATGATTATTGAAACACCAATGGATATCCTAGGATGGAACACTTTCCTTCAGGAAGCTGCAGCACATTTATGACTGTCAGAAATGCCAGGGAGCTCAGCTGAACGTGGCTATTGATTACCCTGACAGCTCCATAAGGCAGATTTCCAATGACTGACTCAACTGAGGTGAACCAGAGAAGAAGATTAAAAATCCATGTCCCCTAAAGCCTTGGCCACTCCTCTGACATCCCTAATCCCATCAGCGAGGGAAAGCTGTTTATTAACTTCTGCTCTCAGAGGTGGAGGGCAGCAAGCAGCCCAAACATCCTGTGGCAGGTAAGGAAGAACTTAGGAGAAAAAAACTAAAAATTGGGGGGAAAAAAATAATAAGAAGAACAATGGAACCACACGAGGATTCCAGCTACTTCCAGTAAAAAGCATGAGGGAAAACAATCAATTTAAAAATATGTATCAGTAAACCCAGAAATACAGAAGGTGTTTGCTACTTAACCCCTCAAAAAAAAAAAAAAAAAAAAAAAGAAAAACAAAACATTTTACCATACTAGCTGAATGCACANAAAAACCCAAAAAAAAAAAAAAAAAAAAAAAAAAAGGCAGAACACAGTAGGAAACAATTTGATAAATGTGAGGCGTAATCCCAAAACCTGGTTTATTTTCATATCATAATAAAGGGGATAATTTGCTAATATTTGGAGGAGAAGAGAAAGAGAAGGAAGATGTGCTGCTGAGGAGAAGCACAGGGGCTTCTTTTGCCTATACAAAATGAGTTTATGGAATATATTTAACTGAGTTATTTTAAGAAGTGCCAAAAAGTTGGCAGCCACCGAGAATTCCTTAGCATAGCTAAAGAGCCTGAGGATTTGGAGCCAGGACAAAACGGGATTCACTGGACCCAGGCTGGGCCTTTTGTGTTGCTGTTTGTAGATCTCCTTACATGGGGACCTGTCAGGAATTCTGATGCCACTGCGTTACTTCAAACTACAAAATCGGCCCCATCCTGCCCTGTCTGCAATTTTGACCACGACCACTGAAACTTTAAGGCCATTATCAGATCCTTTACAGGTTCTTAAAACTCAGTTTGCCCTGGATGTTGTGTAAAACTGGGGATTTGTCACTAATTCAGAAAAAACAAAGACTAAACTCATATCCATGTGCTCATGATCATTTCAAATGATTGACTGCTAAAACAACATAATATCCCCTTGGTATAATAATCCCTGGAACGACCATGGGGATAACAGGAGGAAATCAGGCTTACCATGGACATAGCGCATCCGGCGATGAGATCTTTGTGTCACAGCATGCAAGACCTGATAAAAACAAAGAAAAAACCAGTTTACATGTGAGAAACTTAAATTATGAGTGGATATCATGAATGTAAAATCAAAGAAAAAGGCAGCTCAATCATTAAAAAGCAGATTGTTTCCTTTCAATCCAAATAGTTTTATTGCACAATTAATAAAATTAAGCTCAGATCTTCTGTGTTACTCCATAATAAATTTTAAAAATAGAAAATACTCCATAGAAAATTTAGAAGTGACTCTTAAAAAAATAAAATCTAACACACCTTCAAAAAATGAACTATAACACACCTTCCAACAGAACTGAAGCACAAAATACTGCCTCATTCCAGAAAAATCAAACTAATAATGCACACAAAAGCTATCATACTTGTTGCCACTTATAATTATTTTGTAGTAGCATTCCAGTCTACAAGTATTCAACAGAACTGATAAATTCCATTTTTCTTAGAATCAAGTATCTTGAAGCAAAAATGTTTACTGAATAAATACTTGCATAAATCAGGGCAAATGAAATCAGGGCACTTCCTTTTGGAGACGAAAACAAACATCTCTTCCAAGAATCACATCAGGACAAACACACAGGTATCTTCCTGGTTCACAAATCTAATGCCAGGATTAAGTTTTCAACAAAGAATCTTCAACCCCTTCTGGAGATGATTTTAAGTCAGCAGAGACAGAATCCTGTGTGCAGCACATTGGTCAAGACACAACTTGCCAAGCAATCAGTCTGTTAAACACAACCCCTCACACTGCCCAGGGAACGTCCCCTAAACTGGCAGATTTATGCACGAGCACAGAGTGCCAGCCCTCCGAGAGCTTCGGAACAGAGAGATTCAACAGCAATTTCTGTCCTGACTCCTCAAAGCACTTTGGAGCATCACAGAGGGATGCACAAACGGAATGGACGTTGTGCTATTAAGAGCCAAAAAACAATTCCTGGATTCTCCGGGTTCTGCTGCGCAACTGCTCGGCCAGAAATTAAAAGGACAACGCCACTTCTTTGAGAGCCAAAGCTGAGTTAGGGAGGTGACACATCGTGAATTAAATTGAAATCTAGCCAAAAAAAAAAAAAAAAGAAAAGACGCCTAACCCACTTGATTGAAGTGCCATGTAAGCACTACAAGTGATAAAAATACCTCTCTGCCATCCCAAGGTAACAGAAGTGCTTGCAGGAGTTCCAAGCCAAACATCTTGTTCCACCACCTGGGCTACCAACATCTCTTTAGCACATTTATTCCAGAGATTCCCCATTGTGGAAATACACGAAAACAGCTGAAAACCAGAGCTCTCTCACTCTGAATTGCACACACAGTGCTGGAGAGGAGCAAAAAGCAAGCCCATCTTCTCCAGGAGCTGACAATGCAATCCATGTATTGGATGCCAATCCCAAAAACCGGCAGGTAACTCCAGGAATCAAACTAAAAGCAAACAAGGGGACACAGCAGGGGGAAATACCTAAATGCCACAGCTTTGGAGTACAGCAAGTCAAAACATCTCTACCAGAGAAGATGGAAATGGTGCAAAGTCAATTAAATAGGTGAGAAGGCTCCCAGCAGGATTCGATGCAGCCAGGGATGGGAACACTTGGCTCTGTCCTGACTAAATCCCAGTTCCAGCACCTACTCTTGGAGGCCTAGGTTGTAAAAACTGTTAGTGCCCAGCAGTACAGGTGTGTCCTTAAACCTCCTGCCTCCCTTTGCCTCAGCAGTAAAGTTCTCCCACTTCTGTGAGATTGATTTTGAGTACAAATTCAGAGGATAACAGAAAAGTGCTCAAACACTGGAGTGATAAATTAAAATAAATGTCTTATCGGTATTCTCAATATATTTCTCTGACTCTATAAGGACTCAACATTTTCAGCCTGGAAGGATAACAAAACCAGAGTCCAGGAGTAATCAATGCTACTTTTAAAATGCATTTTTACTTTAGTCAGGGATTACCTAAACCTCAGCCAGACCAATATTTATTTACTCTTTCATCTGGTTTTCCCAGAGTTTTAGAAAATTATAGTTGTCAAAGGTACTGCATGTTGCTGTAAAATTCCCTGTGAAGGGGTTTGATGTAAGAAAGCCAGTCACTCACGAAAAAAATTAAACTCATACAAAATTTATAGTTAAATAAAAACCTTTGTTCTTCGTTCATTTCCCTAAATAGCTTAAACCCTTGCTGGAGCAGAAATTCAGAGTGCCTGCAAATCAGTCATTTGTTGCAGCTGCCTAAAAAGATGAATAACCATAAAGAAATGGATAATCAAAGAATTTGCTAGAAAGAAAAGTAACTTATTGATTATTAAGACTGGTTTTGATGAGGGAAAGGTTTCACCTTCCCAAACTGAGGATGGAGTTTTAACCGAGGATGAGCTCCCATTTATCCAATATCCTAAAAACCTGGAAGAGTCATAGAGGTGGCAATGGCACACTCTTCATCAAGAAACCCATTTCCTTTGAAAAGGAAAATAGAATCTGTTTGGGGTACAAAGGCACAGGGGAAATTTGATTAAGTATTACAAGAAATTCTAAAAGGGGAGGGAAAGAAAAGGATCATTTTTCTGTCTGTCAGACAGCTCTGGGATGCTCAGCCATTGCCAAATATCCTCAGAACTTCTTCTTTTCTTTAAAAACAAAATCACAGACTCTTTTTATATTTGGGGCTACTGAAGTGGCTTTGCAAGGTAAGGCAGTGCAGTTCCAGCCACGTCCAGCCCAGAGCTGCAGCCCTACCAGGGGTTTCCCCACAACCAGAACCCATCACCACTTCTTGCAAGTGAGACAAGAACAGAACTACAACTGCTTCAGGTTTAATCTGATGGTGATTGTTTGCTTTATTTTTTAACTGCTGATGGCCAAGGTCTAGCAAATATATTATCATCTCTCAAAGACCACATGTAATGCTGCAGTTAAACGTTGTAAGTCAATTTTGTGCTGCTGAAATCATCTCGTTTCCCCAGGATTCCGTGGCAATTAGGAGCAGCACTCAGTAGGGTTATTTTTAGCAAGTGCACCTCATTCACACATTTTGCAGTGCTGCTCAGGGATCACTGATCTATATGCATGACTGCAGTGATAAAATCTGGCAACACTCTTTAATAACTGTTTAAACTGTTCTAGGCGTGTTTCGAGCAACGTACAATTATTCCAACACCTAAAAAGAGCTTTTCCACTTGCAGGATTTTCCACTACTCAGTATGTGCACCCTTGCAGTCGGATAGTTAAGATTTTCCATTATTTCCTTTATTTGATTTACTCCTTTTCAGCCAATGGACAAAGAAGGTGTCCCTGCCCATGGCAGGGGGCTGGAACTGGAGGGTCTTGAAGGTCCCTTCCAACCCAAACTATTCTGTGATTCTGTAGCTCACAAAAGATACCTTAAATGGGATTTACAAAGGTGGGATGACAGATTGTTATCTTGATGCACAAATTCATGAGGATCAGGCTGAAAAATATGTTGTCCATCAACGCATTTATACACATTTATATAAGTATTGAGAATGATCCCCATAAGATCTTCATGATTTTGTTACATTTTAGTGAGCATCAGTATTAGGCATGGCACTGAACAAGCCAAAATTCAAACTGCAGCTTGGTCAGGTCTAAGTTGTTTGTGGTTTTCAATGCACAACAAATTCCAGTGACATGTTCACTGCACTGCCACTGACCTTCTTTCTACTTTCTAAATGTCCTCAAATCCTGCTGCTATACGGTACCATTTCTTAAGACAAACAAAACAAACTTTGATAAGTGCAGTATTATTCCACGTTTAGCTCACAGTGGGAAATGCATCTCATTCTCCCTATAATTCCCCAGGATCTCAGTTTCTGTAATTACAGCATTAGAAAACAAACCTGACAGCCAACGTGTCAGCTCTGTTTGTCAGGTAGGCAGGCAGCAAAGCCTCTCCGTGGCTGTGCCACATCCACTGTCAGCTCCCATCGGGCGGCGAACTGAAAACCAGCAAGTGATGGCTTCCCTTGTTCTATTAAATGAGTCAAAAATGTTCTTCTAAAGAGGTTCTTCTGTCTCTCAGTCAAGTCCTTACTGGAAATGGGAGCTGAAAACACTGCCCCACAGTGCTCAGGTTTTGAAACATGCAAACCTGGTGCTTCTTTTGTCAAAATTACTGACATTAAAATAAGAGTGACATCCCAGGCACTTTGAGTCACACCAGGAGCGAGTGAAGGGTTGTAGGCACCAAACAGACAACACAGCTTTTCTGCTTGGTCATGAAAGTTCTAGATGGTTATTTAAAATCATCCCATTTGTTCTGTTTGTAGACCTGAGGTGACTGATGCCCTCCCTTCACCAATGACCTGAGCTGCTGGGAATGAGAGAACAGCAGAGCCAATGATGAAAGTGTTCCTGTGCAATGCCCAGCACAGCCGGCAGTGCCTCAGTGTCACACAGGAGACCTGACTGAGACAGCACCATGTGCTGGGGACTTCTCTGGGAAGGTTTGGTCAATGAAAGTGTTACTCTGATGGAGGAAAGGGGCAAAAAGAGGTTTGGGACTGGGTTTTGGCTTGGGGTTTTCCCCTCGTTCCGTATTCCTTTAGCTTGTCTTTATTTTAGAGGTGCAGAGTTTGAATGATGAAAAAAGACCTTCACCACCTAGAAAACTTCACTGACTTCAATCCTCAAGCATTTCATACAATGACTATTCTGTATGTTAATTTAACATAAAATGCACGAATGAGCAACTCTACCCAAATTGTACAACAGATCCAGATGAATTTGGTGTTCCAATTCCTTTAGGTACAGTGTGATTTTGATGCTGATCTGCACTGTCTTTGGTGTGGTTAGTGGCTTAAGACATGCTGGTTTGTCTATTTTATCCAAAGGCCATCTATTATAGATTTAAAACAGGAAAATAAAAAAAATGTAAGGGTCTTTCAGACAATAAACATTTTGTTCCCTGGAAGTATTCAGATTTAAAATAAATAATGAAACAGGGATTTAAGATTTTAAGTGCTGGAATCAAAGCTACGTATTTCAAAAGACTCTGGGTGATGTCCAACCTTCATTTGCCTGCTCATATCCCAGGGGGTTGGACTTTTGTTCTTCTGAAATTGTTTTGGTTATAAGAAAATTCAGTAGCTCAAAAGGCACAGTAATATCTTTCCCTCAGTCATATTAGCCATGTCTTTTCTAAATATTCCCTTTTATTTCTAACAAATGGGGCTGGATTTGTAGCAGAACTTGAATATCAAATAATATGATACAATTATGACCCAGCTTATCTGCAAACTCCTTTGCAATTTATGTTTACCCGCACTTCATAAACTACAGTTATTACAAATTCTTTTAATAATTTGGCTTTCTGATTCTAGGAGATTATCTGGACTAGAAGAATCCTCAGATAATAACAACTATGTGATGTTACAGAGCTTTACAGCTCTATTCAATGTAAATACGTGAATGTTTTCTCTCAGAGATCAGTTCAGTGATCCAATAGCACTTTTGGACAGTTTAAGGCTGTGCAATAAATACCCCATAAAAGCTGCTTCAAAACCAAATCAGATTCAACTCTCGTAAAATCTGAAAAAAACGTAAATCATGTTGGAAAACCAGAGGGGGTTATTAGGAAAAACCACATATTTTCCTATATCTGGAAGCACAAGTCAAGAACTAAGGAAATGCTGCTTTTCCAGCATGCCCAGGTAGCAATCCCTCACTCCTGTCCCTGCAGCTGACAGGAGATCTACCCTGCAGAGTCCCAGGAAATGGGATTGGTGTGCCCTGTGTTAGGGAGCGGCAGTGCCTCTGAGCCTCCAGCACCATGGCACAGGCTCCCCATGGGGGGATGAGCAAAACCACAAAGTAAAGAACTTGATTTAGCCAAAAATACAAGTTGTTCACTTGTCCCAGTAAATGACAGGTTTAGTGAGCAGAGCCACCAACAGGTATTTGCTTTTAGGCAGCATTTTGAAATAAAACTGTCTCTGGGAAGGAGGAGTCCATCATTCTCCCTCAGTGATCTTAAACTCATCAGCCAGGAACAGTTCCATTATCCCAACCCTGTGGAGAAGCTGTTTCATCTCATTTATAATCCTTCAACATCTTCCCACAAAGCAGAGGGATCATGCCAGAGTCCAAATACTCTTTCCACAGTAGCCATTATGAAATATAAAATATCCCTCCCAACTTCCTTCCCGTACCACTTGCCTCTGGTACTGATGAGCTTTAATTCTTCAACTGTCTAATGAACCTGGCCCCATTCTCTCCCTAATGTATGCAAATGTACTACAAGAATTTTCAAAGCACCGAACAAAACTTGGTATCAATTTCTAATTAGAAATCTCTGCAGCAGCTCTGGAAATCTCAGCCTCCTCTCTCTGATTTTGTTAATAGAAAAAAAAAAAAATCCATGTAAGTGGTCATGGAAATGTGCATTGTATGAATGTATTTTTTTTTAATTTATTCATGAAGAAATATTTTTAAAGGCTGCTCGGTGACAGAGGATTTAACACAGAGTTATGCAATAACTGGTTCAACAGCTTCCCCCACCATGTACTTTTCTCTGCATGTAAATTTTTTGAAGTTATTTCTAAGGCAATAACTCGATATCAAAAGTTTAATTTCAGAGTGTGACAGATGACAAATATCTACTCCCTATTTAAGTGCTCCCCCCACAGTGCTATTCTAGTCTGTGCAGAATATAAATGACCGACTAAAGGCAAAAGAAAAAAAAAAAGCCAAAAGCATTTTTCAAGGTTTTTCATTAAAATCCATGTTTAAGAGAGAATTAATGAGGGGGAAAGAAGTTACCCTCCCTGAATGATGCTGATCAAAGTACATTTCTTCAGAAGCTTCAAAGATTTGCTGAGCAATACATCACTCCTGTCCCCTCCCAAGGAAAAAACAAAATATGTACTGAAAATTTGATTAGCTACAATTAATTGTAAATACATTTATGACACTGCAACAAGGGGATGCCGCCATGTACACAGGAAGGAAAATTCCTGCAACATTCTTCCAGTAAAAAGGACTGCACTGAGTTTAACACTACACTTCAGTGTGTGCTTAGGTGCTGAACTCGGCCATATCTCAAAAGCTTGCAGTGCTGCAAGGCTTTGTGTAAGATGAATCAGCCTTAAATTAACCCCACAGTGTGTGGTGAGGCTGTTAACCTTTTTAGTAATGCAGAGGA
Organism: Ifrita kowaldi; assembly: GCA_013398055.1. Classification (NCBI taxonomy): domain Eukaryota; kingdom Metazoa; phylum Chordata; class Aves; order Passeriformes; family Cinclosomatidae; genus Ifrita; species Ifrita kowaldi. Next base: position 619,369 of record VZRS01003120.1, read on the forward strand.
AGAGGTTTCAGCTCTTGCTTTGCTCGCTGTTCCAGCACAGGTTCACACGGCCATCCGCGATTCCGGCTGCACGGGCCATGCCATGAGGGACTTGAGGTTGTGCTGTTACTTTTTCAGGTATTATAGAACAGGGATTTTCTTTTTGTGCTTCTTTCTGCTCCTTTATCACCAGGAACATTCTCAGGTGATACACACAGGAAAATAAGTTCATTCAAGAGAAAGTCTCCCTCACCCACCAGAGAAAAACGTGCATTCGCTTTGAGTCAAGCCCAAAAAGAAAAAGGGCTCTGGTTCTGTTCCCATCTTATTTTGCTGGGTGGCAGAGCGTGCATCCTGCAGCAGAAAGGTCACATCCATGGGCAGGGTTTGTCAAAGGCTGACCTGCAGCTCAGCTAAACACCCTCTCACAGGAAAAAGCTATAAAACACAGATTACAGCAGTTTGTCAGGCAGGCAGATCCCAAGCACAGCCATGAGCATCTCCCTGGGAATTCAGAGAATGAGCAGCACCCTCAGCATTTCCCAGAAGGCTTTAATGCTCTTGCTTTTTATTTTATCCATATCCCTGCCTTGAAGGATGGGTACAAGATTTGGGAAAGGGTTTAACACCTCCCTGGTCACACAGCCGTGGTAAAACTGCTTTTATGATGAAGTTTTACCTGCAAATTCATTCGTTTTCTCTATTAAGGTCTTCCAAAGCACCAGCAAAGCATGGTGACAGCACTTCCAGGCAAGGTGATTTGTGCAAAGATGCTTTCCAACATTTTCCCAAACTAACTTCAACGTAATTGTGATGGCTGGTTTCCCCATCACTTATAGTAACCATACACGTAAAAATTTGCAGTGAATAATTAATCAATCACAAATGCTACAACTTGAACTACTGCAAAGTATCTTGCCAGTATAGTCCCGTCAGTTACACGAGTTAAAAAAAAAAAAAAGCTTAATTTAAATTTTCTTCAATTAACTAACATACTGAAATTATTTCCATGGCACATCCAGAAGTGGTTCAAGGCGAATTGTTTTTATTCAAAAGCAAATCAGAACATTTTATCAATTCAAATATAATGAATTACTGAAAAAGAAATATAATGAGTAGCAAAAAAACTTCCTTGTGGTTGACAGGTAACTCCATTCCTAAACTGATCCTTTTACCTTCTGTGGATGGACCTAGGAAAAAATGCTTACAGGAGCTGTTTGGAAGAATATTGGTTTGTTTCTGAGATTTTAAGTCATGTCAAATTATTCGCTGCAGGATTGTCATAAAATAATTCCCTGGAGCACGCCACCAAATCCTCTCTTTAGAAAGCAGGTATTAGAACCTCTCTAAAGGCAAAGCAGGGCTCTTTCAGCACAGTGTGAAGGAGAAGTATTTTAAACCATTTCTTAGCTCTGAAGCCTTCTCCTGCACAGCTTTCCCCCACACCATTGTCACAAAAAGGCAACGCTGACAGCTCTTCAGGCTCCAGCAGGAAGCCACCCACACGCAGATCCAGAAAAACTCTGCCTGGATAAACTGGGTTCTCCTGGCCAGGCCCTGCCGTGACGTCTCCGCTCTTCCCACGGCAGTGGCACTGTCAGGATCTCCCTCTGGGGACCCAGCAGCTGCCACAGACAGCTCTTGGCAGCCCCGGAGCTGCTCCCAGCCCACTGAGCCCCAGGATGCAGGAGCAGGGTGGCTGCAGCACCTTCCATCCCGCTCCAGCTCCTCCCTGGCTGCCCTCAAAACACATTCTGCTCTCTGGAGGTGTTCCCCACGTGTTCCGGGAGCCAAAAGTAGGACAACTGTGCTGCTTCCCCTCTGAGGGGGGATGTTGGATGGGAGGGCTGCTGTATTGCAAAAGGAGAGAAAAATGGGAGCAAACCTTGTTCCTCAGAGTAGTAGCACAAAAAATGATTCTGCTACCTTAGTTTAATCACCTTTCTCAACATACCCATCAGTCACCGCTATTTTCACAGCCATTAGAACATATTTCAGCTTAAATTTCCTCTGATGAGGGGTTTTTACCTCTGTAAAACATCTCAGTTTAAAAAAAAAAAGTTCCCTTGTTATGGATTAGAGATTCTTGGTTTTACTGACTGTCTTTCTGTGCAGAGGAAACATTAGTTTTCCTTACTATTGATTAGAGTCTTTGGGGTTTACTGACTGCCTTTCTGTGCAGGGGAAACTCCAGTTTAGGGTACATAGCACCATAAACCATTGTTCAAGATAATTTCCAAGCACATGAACAAGTGCTTGAGGAAATACAGGCATCAAATTATCCTGTTTTAAATGCTCTAACTCTGTAATAGATTTATCTTCTTGGTCTGATAAAGTATGCATGTTGACAAGAGAAAAATGGAAGAGGGATCCAAGGGAATAAAACCCCTGCCATCATCGACAGAAAATGTAACATGATTTCTGTTGTACCAGAGATTAGACACGTTAAATGCAAATACATGCAAAAATGCTATTCATAAAGTGATTTGGAGGCCTTGAATAACCTTTTTTGGTAAAATGTGTCATTCACAGAATAAATGCAGATATATCACATTGTGAGATGTGATACAATGAATTGTAAGTGACATATTACATTTTTGAGGGATTTTTGGCCCTCATTTGAGACCATCAACATCCAGTTCTCAGAAGTTTCAGCGTTCACAGAATCTTAGAAAGGCTTGCAGAGGGTGCTCAAAGAAATTTATCATACCAGTGATGATTATATGATGAAAATGCTTTAAGATGACTGCAAATTCCATTTGATACCAAATATTTAACTTTACACAACAAGCACCCACATGTCAAATTAAAGAAGCCGGAAAGCAACATAAAGCATCATTATTGGTCTTCACAACATGGAGAAATGACAAAACAAATACAAGTTGGCAAAACATCAGAACTATTTTTCAGCAACTGCAGCAAAGGTAGAAATGTATTGGGCTTGCAGCAGGTAGGATAAACTGGAACCAAGAGTTGTCACCAAAACTCAGCCTAGAGCCCCTGCAGACACTGCTTATGTTGATATGACTGGGCATTGCCTATTATTTATAAGTAATGGCATCGTTATTATTCCAGGTTTCCCCATATGGATCCCTCCAGACAACAATTCAAGGCCTCTCCCCACTGCTGTCACCATTCCTTCAGTTAATGAGCCACGAGCAAAGCTCCACTCACAGGTACCTCTAATCCCTGTAATGTGCAACATAAGCAAGGTTCGGTTTGGTTTTGCAGTCTGGCTTGATTTACTGCCTGAACTGAAGATGACTCCTCAGACACCTCCAGCACTCCCAGAAAAGCCATTTCTTCAGCCTCTAATAGGGCTACAAAGAGACCCCAAAGAGCTGCTTTTCCAGGCATTTTTAACACGTCTGCAAGCTACAGCTGAAAAGCAATGCACAGCCTCTCTTCACTTCCACCAAAAGTCATTTACTTTTCTGTACCTCCGTTATCATTTCCATCTGGTAACTGGGAAACATCTCTATGCATCATCCGTAGTTGGGACCAGTTTCACAAAATAAATTTGCCCAAGAGCAGGATGCTGCTGGTGGATTCTGCTTCCACAGCCAGGCCAAAAGCAGCAGCGTTCAACAGCCATGATCTGCCCTCAGACAATAAATTCAGATAAGCAGCAGGGTGGAATCGTAGAATGTTTTGGCTTGGAAGGGACCTTAAAGATCACCAAGTTCCCTTAAGTTCCACCCCCTGCCATGGGCAGGGACACCTTCCTCTATCTCAGGATGCTCCAAGCCCCAATGTCCAACCTGGCCTTGGACACTCCCAGGATCCAGGGGCAGCCACAGTTTCTCTGGGCACCCTGTGCCAGGGCCTGCCCACCCTCACAGCGAACAATTCCTTCCCAATATCCCACCTAACCCCACCCTCTGGCAGTGGGAAGCCATTGCCCCTTGCCCTATCCCTCCAGGCCCCTGTAAAAAGTGTCTCTACATCCTTTTTGTCAGCTCCTTCAGGTACTGGAAGGACACAGTTAGGTCTCCCAGCAGCTTCTCTGTTTGGTTTTGGGGTATAACTTTAAAAAAACATACTAAACCACAAGCAGAAAGCACAAAACTGCTCCAGTTGTTTAAGAGAAAACCATAAGTACAAATTGCCATGGTGAAAAGCAACAAAATTTGTAATATTTTCAATCTTAGCAGACTTTCATAATTACATGTTCCCTTAGCAGTAAATCTTACTTCCAAACAGTACCTCCTATATTGTGTTAAGTGCCAAGGGCTCCAAGGAACACATTCCCACAAATATTTCTCATATGAATAGCACGTTATATTTATTACTTGATACATTTATAGTGGCACACTAAGTATACACTTATGAAAAAGGCTGGATTTATTTCCAGCATATAAAAGGCCATAAAGTTTTCCATCCATAGGGGAGCAAGCTAATCATGGTCCATTCAACCATGGGACTCAAAACATTTCTGTCAGACAGTTTGATTATTTCCCACTGAGGACACATGGCCCTTGTCTCCAGACAAATCTCCGACATCAGTTTAAGGAGTAAAAGGGTTAACAAGGACCCAGGTATTTTGACATAAAGGCATGTTTCTTCACCAGTCCTATTTCCACGGGCCAAAAGAACATATCAAATTTCCCACCAGAGTCATACGTAAGAATGCTCCATATTTCAAAGCAAGGATGCATTAACTTTACTTAAAATTTCTCTGCTGCCATTTTAGGTACTTCCATATCTAGCCTAATAGTGGACATTCTGTCTGGTCACACTCCACTCTCACTGCTTGAGACTGAGCTTCACTAAAACATGGACAAACTGGCCAATTTTTGGATGAGCAGGGAAGAAGGTGATTGATTGGTGTTGTTACATCCATTTTCAACTGTCTCAAAATGACCATTTCAAATCAGTAAGAAGCTTCTCAGTAGCCTTGGTCTTCATCTTTTTATTCACTTGCTTTTATTCCCCTTAAACTAGCAAAATAAAAAGCTTTCGGGGATTTCCAAAGTGACCCATACTCATTGCTGCCAAATGGAAAATGTGTATTTTATTGTAATATCCTATAACCAGGATCCTGTTGCAAAGGAATGAAGCAGACATTTTCCCTTAGAAGTGAAAGAATTCCTCCTTTTTTCTTTTTTTTTTTCAAATGAAAACTGCTTCCTTACAGTTCACCTATTTAATTTGTATAACGTAATAATAAATCCTCAGAGAGCTTCTCTGGAGCGTCTGAAGATGCTTTCTACCATTCATTACAATATGTTGTGGTTTTAGAACCAATGTAAATATAATATTGCCAAACCCAACCCCCAGGTTGTCACCCCCAGTGGAACTCAGGAGCAGTGACAGGGGACCAGGAGACAAAAGCTCTCGCTGGTGTGGCTGCACAGCACAGCTGTGGGGAGCAGCTTCCTCAGCACCTGCCGTTTGTGACAGAACTTGTTCGCTGAGAGAGTACAGAAATGAATAGTCTGAGTTTTCTAGATATGGAGGCTTGGGATAAGAAGCCAACAGGACTCATGGAATTGTTGGAAAAGGCTTCCAAGACAACTGAGTCCGCCCGTTAATGTGGCACTGCCATGTTCACCGCTAACCCTTGTCCCCAAGTGCCACACCCACACAGCTTCTGAACTCCCAGGATGATTCAAGCACTGCCCTGGGCAGCCTGTTCCAATGTCTGACCACCCTTTCAGTGAAGAAATCTTTGGTAATTTCCAAACTCAACCTCTTCTGGTGCAACTTGAGGCCATTTCCTCTTGTTCTATTGCTTGTTATTTGGGAGAAGAGTCCAACCCCCACCTGGCTGCAGCCTCCTGGCCAGGAATTGTGGAAGGAAACTCTCATTTATCATGGTAAGACTTTACAACTTTCGCCCTTTTACACAAAGACAAAGCAGGGATTCTCAGGGCAGAAAACTGTTCTCCAAGCCAGTAATTTCTAATTCTATAGGACACAGATCAATACTCTTCAGCTTTATGGACTGATTCGCTCAAGTTATTATTCCTGCTGCACCTTTAGTGCACAGCAGAGAGGTTTAAATCAAACCCAGAGAACAAAGGAGGGCTGATGTGCCTGCGGGGAGGTTCCGATGAGACGCAGGCTCTGCTGTGTGCCTGCAGCCCCCTGCTCAGGAGTGCTCAGCACCACAATGGAGCAATCAGCCCTCACACCACACTGCCACTGACAGCAGCTGGCACACAATCAGCAGTTTGCTCACCTTGCCACTAAACGCAGGAGCTGCACAAGGGAATTTATTAGGTGGTGAAGAAGACAAAGGAAAGAAGAGACCTCCTGAAATCTCAGAATTCCTTTTGGCCTGTCAGCATTTGCATGTATCACTGCCCTCACACACAGAGGAACATGCAAAGCCTGGGTGGTTTGCACACAGCCCAAAGACAAAGTAGTAGCACAAGCTCCTGGGAAAAGCTGCTGAACAGGAAAAGGAAAATGGCAAAATTAAACATTATCTTAGATAACCAGAGCTGAATATTGTTAAAATCTTCTTTCAGCTTTAGAATCACTTGCCTTTTTTTTTTTTTTGGTTTTCATTTCAATGGCAGCTTGCAAATCTCACTGAAGTGTAATAAAAATTATAGTGTTTCATGAACATAAACTATTAAAAAAGCTACCATTTATTACTACAGTGAAACAAGAAATGGAAACTCTAATGTATCCCATCTGTCTAAATGGTAATGAGCCCATGTAAAACTCATTGCAGGGTCAGAATCCAATATTTCCCTTTGGATCCTTCAGTGCAAACGAAGTTCATGTCAGCTCTGGTTCCAACAGCAGAAAGAGGCAAAATGAGCAGCAGCTCCTAAGATTTTATGATGCTGATCAGATATTTCTCAGGGTTTGAAGCTTCTTCAGTGTCCAGTTTGATTTCACACAATCAGAATTTGGACTGGTTTGCAACTCTTGTTTCTCAGAGTGCTGCTCACCTGCCTGGAGAGCTTCTCCCAAGGTATGGGCTTCACTCACTCTGCAGTGGGAATGTTGAGGCAGTCAGGAATTGTAATGACTTCAAAATTCAAAGGACACAGTTTTTGTGGAGCATTTTATGTCTTTATAAAACTTTTTTTAAACTTAAATGTACATTTAAAGATGAAGTTTACTAACACTAGTTGGAAGCCGTTTTGAAATCAAAACAGTATTTTTTAAGTTTTGCAGGTTTGATTGCCAAAGCTGAATGATCAGGGCACAGTAACTACCTGCATGCTTATCTTAACACACCTGACAGAGATCCAGGCAGCTCCATTTAAACAAAACAAAAAAAGGAAGAAAGAAAACCAAGTAGACGATGTACAACATCTTCCTTTAAAATAAATAACAAACAACAACAAACGGCAAAAAAAAATTCACTTATTTTCCTGCACTACTTGACTGTAAACTGATTTTCAAACTCGGCTACAACAGGCAGGTTTATAGAGCCTGAAAGCAAACAACGTTATTTGTTTTCCTTTGCAACGCTGCAGGACCAGCATCCAGAGCAGAGCTAAGCTTTGGCTCGGGTTTCTTTGATCCTGGAAAACCAAGTTCTGCCAAAACGCTCAAACAGCCCTGCAGGCTTAGGGCTAACAAGCAAGCGAGGCTCATACATATTCAGCACAGCTGAAGGGCTCTTGTGCTGGGAGCCCAGAGCAGACCTTCACAGATGCTTTCATGGCCCACACCTCTTGCGATGCAACCACCCACACTGGACTGGCATGATAAGGACCAGCATATCAGTGTGTGATCAATTAATTTATGAGTATTTAATATGCAAAGGAAAGGTCAGCTAATTCCCTCCCTGAGATTAAGAGACTTTTTATCATTAGTGGCAGCTACAGGTACATCTGCGGTCCTGCAGCTCAAACATAACATTTTAAGCCCATAGGCAAAGACATCTACTAAAGCTGCTCACAGAAGGATGATTTATCTTTTCATCCTCACTTCCCACTAATTTTGTTACTGACATACCAGTAATTACTGTTTCTAAATGCCTTCCCTACCTTCTTCAATTTTAATTATACTGTGTCAGCACCTAAAAACGTACAAACCATGCACAAGACAAAGATGCATTTCCTACAGAGGCTCCAGAACTTTCAGAAGAAGGAATACAAGAGCAAGGCCCCAGTAGGCAGAAGTCACCAGCTTTGCATAGGGAGTCCCAGGTAAGGATAAAAATAAACTTGAAGTTTTGAAGGGCTGCAAAAGTCTTTTCCTGACTCTCACCTGCCCTTCTTCTGAGACTCACTCTTCCTAAGAAATGGCCAAAGAAAAGGTTTGCTTGTCACACCAAATAGTACAAAAACAAGGCTCCCAATCAGCTTTTAAATGCTTTTTCTGTCCTGTCCCCTCCAGCACTTCTACCACATCTGTATTACCTCCCAGGGCCCGTTCCAATAACAATACATCAAAATTTACAAAGGAAGTAACTTTTCCTTGCAGACCACTTTCCCCAGGAGGAACACATCAGTTAAGGATTTATCCCACATCCAGCTTCACCTCCAACCATCTCCTCCATTGCTAAACAAGCAGGTGAGATGTGCAGGCTCATGTGTCTGCAATGGTTTATAAATCAATACAAAACAACCTGCCTGTGAGGAGTTCCTCATGAGGGGGACATGAAATAATTTCTGTGAAGAGTTCTGGTGGATCAATAATGATTTGTCTTTAAAAGTAAGCCAAGGTCAGAAAGCCAGAGTCACGAGGAAGATGGAATGCCATGATTCAACTTTCTCAGCTATGGTTAAGTTCATAAAAATATTCTCAATCAGACTTTCACCTGCTTCCCACCTCCAGAAAACAGCGTGACAAGCCAGGGACTCTGACAGGGCCTTTTCAGGAGCCTGTTTTCCCTCTGCCTGTTCAATAAGGTTGCCTTCCAATTCTCAGCTGTTAAGCATTCATTCCTCTTCTCGTGTGAGAGGGAATTACCTAATTCATCACAGCTCAGCCTTACTCTCATAATAACACCTACAAAAAGGGCATGTGTCTGTAATGCCTCCTCAGCAAGTTAACCCTTCTCCTCCTAACCCTCAAAGTCTCAAGGGAAAAGTCACTAAAGCTGTGAAAAGAGAGAGCTGGAGGCTGGATCCCAAAGGGAGCTAAAGCCCCACTGGGCAAGGCACAAACCTGAGCCAGGTTTTACCTCATTTCTACATCTCTGCTCCCCAACAACAGCCCAAGTCCTGTTTTAAGGACACAGACTCCCTATGGGCATGAATCAGGACACTTCAAGAGACAAGATCCACCAGGAAAACACACAAGTGTCTGTATCTGGAGTCCCTGCTCAGATCTTAGGAACTTCCTAGGAAGAGGTACTTCTTTTTATAAGGATTTGTAAAAGCTTCCACACCTGAGGGAACGTTCCTGAGACTAATTTATCATGTAAAAAGAGAAAGGCCTCAACTATTGCCTTCAGCCCCTGCTATTGCTGCTCCCACAGGTTTGTTTGGTGCATTGTTATCTTCCATTTGTCTGGAAGATAAATGACATTGTTCTAATTGAATCAAGGCTGATACATGGAAAGACAGTGCAGAGAACTTCTGCAATGATGTTTTTCACGCCATCCACTTGTTGGAGGGTATAATTCAATGTACTCGTATTTTACAAATAAAGACCAAAGCTGGTTCTTCTGCTTCCCTCTACTTTACATTCTTCCATGTCTCACTAAGGAGCTTTTTTACCCAAGAGATCTCTGATGGGCATTAGCAGATCACAAAGCAACATTTAGAGGCAAAGTGAAATGTACTGCTTTGCCCACCAGAGACATTCAGTACTTACACTGTTCATTATTTATCTTATAAAAGATTCCTGAGGAGAGAGGGTAAATATTTGGGTCTAATGCCACTTAACATCATTTTAAAATTCTGCTGGTATGGTAACTAGTTGGCTGTGTTACTTACACACTAATTGAGGACACATCAATTACTTGAGAGATTATACCAAAAATATCTTGGTGGAAGACTTTCTGTCATCTAATTAAGAAAAAAATTATTTATTTTTTTAATCACCAGAATCACCTTTTAAGATATAAAACACACCCCGACCTCATTAGGAGTGTAGTATACAACAACAGTTTAAAAGCCAAATGTCAGTTTCCCATCTTAGGTCTTACAACAAGGAAAATTTAAGTACTTCTCAAAGCCTGGAGATAATTCAGGAAATGTTTTAGACCAGCATCATTTTTTGAAGGGTTTTAGCAGCTAAGATTTTAATAAAGTATCAATTAAACTTTTCTCTATCACACTTAAAAATATGCAGAACCCAGCTCCTGGTCTGACGTCACAAACATCCCAGCAGGACAGGCTCTAGAAATAAAGCTGTTGCTGGCTTAGGAAAAGTGCATTTTTCCTGCAAGGTTTCACCAGTGAAACACAGGAAGTCAAAGGCTTTTGCTGAAGGGTTTTGCTCCACAACAAATCAAAGCAAGTAGGTCCCCGTTCTCATCTCCCCCAGCACACTGCAAAGGCAGCTCCATTAACATTCAACACACTTGAGCCAGAAAAGGAGAATTTTGTATAAGTATTAATTATGCAAATTAAATAAGTATATGCTTTTAAATATATCTAATGTATGGAAATGACCCAGAGCAATAGCTTCACTTGAATTATTGTCTAATAATAGCAAGCTGCTGTTGCTCCAGAGCACCATGCTGCAGGTACAGCCTCTGGGGTGACATCTTCATTGTGGCCAACATTTTCAATGAAGTGAAAAGAGAAAGAAAGGGGAGAGGAGCAAGAACATTTTTCTTTGCTAGTTTGGCATCAAACCTGAGATAAAACAAGCTGAAATCTGTGCATTATTGACCAACACTTGCATGAGTAGCTGTGATAAATACAGATATAAATATTCTCTAGGCATCATCCTGGAGCACATCATTCCTGGGTTTGAATATCGGATTTATACACTTGACCTGCAACTCCAATCCCACCAAGGTGAATCTGCTGCAGCTCTGATGGTGCTCTGGCAAAATCCTAATATTAAGAAAGGAAAAGAAAGGGGTGGTAGAATGGGGAAAGGAAAGAACTGAAAAGTTGAACACCTAAAGATGTGAGGAATAGGAGATTCAGATCATAAATAAACATCGTATTCTGTTGAGAATTCAGCTAAAGGCACTGGAAGTGCCTTTATTATCCAATGACTGGTATTGTCCAGTGTCTAACCAGACCTGGGAAGAATAAGCTCTATGATGAGAGAACGTAATTGATCTCGAGAAATATATGATTGAGGAAATAATTCATAGTTTTGCCTTAAACCCTTTAACAGGCCTTGAAATAATTTTAAAATTAAAACCAAAACAAGCTACTTTTAGTGACTCTAATTAGAAACCCTGCTTTCTAGAACACCAATTGATTAACCCACCATACTGCCACTAAAACATTATAATGGCAACACCAAAAAAACTCTGTTTAAAAGCTTCTTTTTAAATTACTAATGGGATAGCTACTTTTATTTGCCTCTAACTCTGAGGAATGGGAGAATTAGAAAACAAAAGTGCAAGCATATATAGGGAAACATCTGCTTGGGATGACTTCATCACTACCACCCTGTGATGGCTTTGTAAGGCTGTGCCACAAGTGTCATGTTATTGGCATTTCTTGCCATGCCAACCACACTGTTCAGCAGGATTGCATGAGCATTTCCTTGCCGTGCTGACAAACTCTGCTACCAGGATGCCACACTTGGTGGGTGGAAAGCAAATTTTTTCCTTCACACTCTTCTGGTGATAAAGGGCAAAATGAAATTTTTGAAAATTCCCCTTCTGTTTCTCCAGCACCATCGTTCCTGAACTGCATGGTCCTACTACTGCCAGAATCCTTTCTCTTCCAAGTTTGACAGCAGCTTCCCCTCCATGAGCAACATCCCTCTCACTGCAGCAACTGTCACACAGCTCCGAGGCCCAGGGAAGTTTGATCAGCCAAAATAATTTGACTGCAGGAAGAGATACCTCACTTGCTGCATGAAGATGTGCTGTGCTGAACATCACAAGGCCTTAGATGATCTTCTACATCAAAAAGCTCAGTCTCGGGGAGAGCAGCTTCTCATCCATGAATAAGAAGATAACTCATTGCTGTAACCTGCTTCATATTTTTCAAACAGTGCTTTCTGCTGAAAAAATGAGTGCTGTTTCTCAAACATTAATGTTTCCTCTCTTTCAAAAATCAGGGAAAATATAGTGAAGAAAAAAAACCACCTCACTTTACTCAGGGGGAGAGAAAAAACAGCCCAGTGCCCTAAAGCAGTTCTGAATTCTTGTTGATTATAAATATCACAATACCTTAAATGTTACACAACTGCTAGGAAAATGAAATGGCAATGCTGTGGGATTACTCACATGGAACAACCAATCCCTGCTCTCTGAGGGAAAATATTAAGCTTAGTTGTAAGCTAAATAAAAATGTGTTTTGAGGAAATAGTGCATTGATATAACAGCAGGAGTGAAGAGACTGTTAGAGACGAGTGTTTGTGTGGATCTCACCCTGGTTCAGGTTTGCTTATGCATCAGTTAGGCTTCCAAATGGGTCCATAAAGTAGGTGACCTTTGTCATTCACATGGACCACCAGGACAACATCTGGGAAAAGGAATGCCAGGCAGAAAATGGCTTTGGCAAAGAAACCACCTGAGCAGGACAGTCACAGCAAAGGAGCAGGGGGGTGGAACTCAGCCTTTCAGTATTTTTGCCAGGGCATGGGAAAAGCCTTTGCTTTGTCTCTGGCATGAGTTGCTAAATCATTGCATCCTCCCCACAGAATACAGCTGGTGTTCCCTGTCTTCTCCAAGCTACGAGGTTTAAGGTTCACCTGAGCTAAATTATTTCAGGCAGTGCTGATTCCAATGGCCCCGGCCCCTCTCCAGTTGTGTGACAGTTTGGATAATTGACTTCCAAAGCAGAAAGAAGGAGCACAGTAACGAAAGCCAAATCTCTCCATAGCCAAAAAATCAGCTACTAAAGTGCTGTCAACGTACAGCAATAACCATCCCAGCTGTGCACAGACACCAAGCAATCAGGCTGGCCAGGAATTTTTCAGTTTGAATTTTGCCGTGCCGACAACCCCCGTATGGAACAACAAATGACAGGCAGGCCCTTCTGACCCCACTCGTTTTTCAGTTTCAAGGAGGCAAGTGAAAAAGTTGGGCTGTGCCTTTCACACACACACACACACAACCCACGCTTCTTCCAAAAGAGCTGCAAGTGTCTGCACAAGCAGGAGCCAAGACTGGTGCTGCAGAGGAGGTGGTGGAGCATGAGCCAGACCTGGGACAACCTGGAGAACTACCCAGGGGCTGCCTTCAATTTATGCACATGGCTGTAAATGTTCAGTGATGCCACAGAGAATGTGCTATAAGACAGCATTAAAGTACTATGGAAACAAATTTGGGGTTTTTTTGCTTTCATCCTTAAGGGTCTGACAGAAAGCTGCTTTGGAAGAACAGAGCTGCATCCCCCCTCTTCAGCACCAACAACAAATTCTGGTTTGAACTTCTGCTGAAAGTTATTATGCCATAAAAACAGTGGGCTTGCTTTGTTTGGTTTGCTTTTGTTTGGGTTGGGGTTTAAGTCAATATGGTCTACAAATAGTACAGCAAAAAAATTAAATTTTTCTAAAGGAAAAGGAAAGCTCTATTACACTGTTTTAAAAAGCTAAGAGCATTCAATGCTCTCACCTCATCTCGGGGTTCCTTGAGATGCCTGTGAAATAACAGGGCACAAGGGCTGAGGCTGACAGATCAGATCCACCTTGAAGTATTATTAAACTCCAAAGAGCTGCCTCAACAAAGACATTTTCTAAGTGAGTACAACCGTTCCACTGATGTAGGGCATCAGATCATGTAGAAAGCGTTACACACTTCAAAGGAAAAAGCCCTTCATGTTTCCTCTTATTATAATAATAATAATTATTGCTTTTCTTATAAGACATTTGGAAGCTACAGGTATCTGTGAAATTTCAAACCTGCCTGCTAAGTACAGAGGTGCTCTACACCAGAGAGGTAAAAGCAGTTCTGAGAGAGAGGTCCTAGAGAAACCACCTGTTTTATGAGAGCTCTTCAAAGATTTATCATCTCTGCTGGTTTTTTCCCTGGGTTAAAACCTCAATGTTACGTCTGTAGTACAGATGCATAACACACTTCAATGTTAAACGTGGAAATGCAAACTGATGTGGAATTGCTTTTAAAACTGTTCTCAAACTGGCTGAAGTCACCAAGGCTTTTTAACAAGAACAACAGAAATAAAGAACCCAAAAAAAAGCAACAAAAAGGCTGATTCACCAGGAAAGGTATTTCCAAATGAAGCACAACTGAAGTATGTTCAGGACACTCATATTAATTTTGCCTTCATCAGACTCTGCTCTTTTTCAAAATGCATAACCAGGTCTAATTTTCAAGCTCTTCTATGATCACTTTAAAGAAGCTGGTAAACTCTAATTTGCCAAAATAAAATTGAAAAAGGAATCTAGTAAAACACTGAAAGAAACAGTCACAAACAGAATTGTAACTGCTGGAACATGTAATAATGAAGGAAAATAACAGGCTGACAACACTACAGAATTTAGAAAAAGCAATTAAAGCCTAAATATTAAACTCTTTACCTCTACACACCTTGGGATGGTTTGCAATTTCTGTTCAACAATATCAACAATAATTACACTCAAGATAAAGGTTCCTTATCTGAGTTCTACAGTCAGGCACATATATTTGGTACCTGCATTGTGACACGTTCCTGTGCCTGTTTCCATGTTGAAAAACCTGAAACAAACAAGACTGTACAATATTTTCACGTAAGTGAACCTCTACACCTGGTAAAAATATTACTTCAAGCACTAAAAAAACTTTGGAACTCCTAATTTCTAAAGCACTGAAAAGTTTAGAAACTTTAAAATGTCCATATAACCACAAAAGCTTTCCTAAAACCTCTCAGCTTCTTGCTTTACTCAGAGCAGGTCACATTTACCCTTGTTTGTCTCTTTATTAAAAAAAAAAAAAAAAAGGACAAACAAAAGCCGCTAAAGGAGCACCTTCCAGCTGGGACTTTTCCAGTGACAACATCAAATATCCAGAGCAGTGACGCTCACTCTGCTACACTGAGCCTGGTGCAAAATCAAGTTAAAACAGCAGAAGGTGCTGGACACCCTGACCAGGTGAGCATTTGGAAAACTCACCAAAAAAATTCCAGAAACACATCAGTCCAGGATAAAAGGGTGTTCCTGCACAAATACCAATGGGTTTGGGCTTTCTGAATGAAATTTCTATATGATAAAATGTCATTGGCAAGGGACATAACTCTAGCCCATATGATTCTGGTTTTAGAACCTTTTCATGGAGTTAAACCCCTTGCAAAGTATTGAATTCTGAATAACTGGGATTAATGCTACTTTTATGCATTTCAGTCACACAGTCTGCAAGTAATGAGGTGAAATTATTGTGATTCAGGGCCAAGAACGGAGCTGTCATCTGCCCACTGCCTTGTGTCACTGCGAGTGGCCTCACAGGTCACTCCTGCTCCAGCCATCCTTCCACCCAAAACAAAGCTGTGCATGTGACTGAATAATGAGGAGAGGAAAAAAATTAACATAACTCAGCTAAGTCAGCCGTGAGAACACAAGTGTTGTCACTCCCCTCCTTCATTTATAGACAGGATTTGCAAAAGAAGGAACAAACAATTTGTTTAGCAAGAAATTCTGAAAAACAGATATTGCAAAACTTCCCACAGGAGAAGAAATCACAATAGTTTTTGAAATATATGACAATCAAAGCTTGGTTTCTAAGGGTCACCAATGGCTCCTGGACACACCTGGCTTTTCAAAAGGACCAAGAGTGGCAGGGTGAAAGCAGAGGAGGCTCAGTCTTTGGGAGGTCCTGCTGGGAACCAGGCAGCCCTGTCCTGACACCTCCAACCAAAGCTGCCAGGCTGGGATCACAGCAATGTCATGGAGCCTCTGTGTGCCACTGCCAAGCCAAAGCTGAGCCAGCAGGAAACAAGCAGTTTCCAATGGGCTGGTTTATTACAATTTCAAAAGGATACATTTCCACAAACACTTGGGATCACAATGAATTTGAAGTTTTCATCCAAAAATGTTTTGTCACAAGTCTCCACCATTCCTGCCACCAAATTAAAAACCATAAAAAGAATGAATTTGTTGTGCAATTCTGGCCAGCTGGGTTCTTCCTCTGCAGCTCTTGCAGCATTCTTACATGACCTGGAGCCAGCAGAATTTTTCACCGATGCTCACGGATCACGTGCAGTGCATTTTGTGTACCCAACCTGCAGCTGCCAGATGAACCTCCCAGCTATGACTGTTAGGTGGGTGTTGGAGCCCAGAACAGAAAAAGTTCTGTTAATACACAAAAACTTCTCAAAGGAGTGACGGCATTGCAAGTTAATGCTCTTGAGGAGGTGACACTGGTCTGCATTCTGAGTCATAAAAACATTAGATTCTCTTTCTTAGCTACCTCATGATCAAAAGATTAAGAGAAGTGTACTGTCACTGACCTACTGACACCTCAGCACAGAAGCCCTGGTTCCCTGGCTTTGATGTTGCACAACACCCACACAACAGAGCCACGTCAAAACACGTTCTTTCTAAAATAAAAATTACAAACTCAGATTCCCCCCCCCCAGACCCTGCTAGGGAAAGTGTTACTGCATCCTCCAATAATTATTCCTTGCTGCAGAAAGAAACTAAGTCATTTCAGAAACAAATTAATTACTTTCTTTAACACCATCGATTACATTTTTGCAGGAGGAATCAATGCAGGTATTGCTGTCCCTGCTGCAGCCATGGAAATAGCTCAGCTCTTCACTTCCTCTTCAAGTCTGATTATTTGCCAGGCTCAGGGTGGCAGAGTGTTTCCATATTGTGCATTTTATACAAATCAAGCTTCACAGAACAACCTCCAAATATGGACTAAACGTGGGCTCACTGCTCCTCCCCAGCCTCCTGTCACGCACCACCCAATCAGGAGCACACGGAAACGGGCTGAGTAATTATTGGAAGAAAAACTTGATCCACTCTATCCCAAACTATTTACTTCAGTCTCTAACAGCTTTTCCATTAGGGAAGGGATGTCAAGTGGAATATAAACCATTATGACACATAACAGTTTGCTGGAACAAGGATTTTAAAAGATTAGTCTTGATTCTGGGAAGCATGGAATGCCAGAGTGATTAGCTCTTATCAGGGTAATTGGTGTCAGTGAGACCCCACCTGGAGCACTGTGTCCAGCTCTGGGGCTCCAAACAAAAGCAGGAAATGGAGCTGTTGGAGTGGGTCCGTGGAAGGTCCACAAAGATGCTCAAGCAGCGGGAGCCCCTCTTCTCTGCAGCCAGGCTGGGAGTGTCCAACCTGGAGAAGAGGAGGCTCCAGGGAGAACTCAGAGCCCCTTGCAGGGCCTGAAGGGGCTCCAGGAGAGCTGGAGAGGGACTGGGGACAAGGGCTGGAGGGACAGGACTCAGGGAATGGCTTCCCACTGCCAGAGGGCAGGGATAGGTGGGATATTGGGCAGGAATTGTTCCCTGGGAGGGGGGGCAGGCCCTGGCACAGGGTGCCCAGAGAAGCTGTGGCTGCCCCTGGATCCCTGGAAGTGTCCAAGGCCAGGTTGGATGGGGCTTGGAGCCACCAGGGATAGTGGAAGGTGTCCCTGCCCATGGCAGGGGGTGGAATAAAATGAACTTTAAGTTCCCTTTCAATACAAACTACTCTAGGATTTCTAACCTCAACTGGAAGCTACTGTTGATGCAAAAAACTGCAACACATTTCAAAACAAAGATCCTTTCTGTCTTTGTAGGGATTTAATGGATCTCCCACTTGAAGCAAATATGATTTATTAAAGCATTTAAAATTTGGACTAGCATTTATACTTTCACCTTATACATCATATTGACATTCCAATAAGACAACAGAAAGCAACAATAAAACAGAAATACAACTGCATTTACTTATCTGTACTAACAGAGAAGAAAACTGGTGTTGTCATCCCTGACAGTCCATAATGTAATTTTTTATTGTATTCCTTTGATTTTAAATTAATAATAATGCTTCCTTTCTGGAAAACATTCCCATATAGAAAATGGGATTTTACAGATATTTTCAGATGCTCAGTCTATTTTCACTCCAATTTACATACAGTTACAGTAATAGACAAACTTGCCTGTAGCAGTAATAATCCGAAATGCCTCAGTGTGATGCCTGGGACCTCTCAGTTCCAAATCCAAATGGGGATACTGAACGCAGTGTTTGACTCCTCCCTTGAAACAAGACAGTGCATTTTGATGGAACTGCAGCTCTTCTGAAGTGGCCAAGACTAGAAGAACACAGCAAGTGGCCAAGGACTGTGCTGAAGGGTTCAATACCCTGCTCCAATACCTGCTCACAAACCAGGAGAAACCAGGAGCTCCTCCCTGATGCTCCATCACACAACTTTTGCCACAGAGAGGTTCCTATCCTTAAAAGACCTCTCAACTTTTCCTTCTTCCCAAACTAAGATTGTCTGAAATACCAAGGAAAACAGTTTGAAAAAAAAAAATGGAAATTTCTCTCAGAAAACTGTATTTAGTGAAACTGAGAAATCAATTTTTCATGGGCAGAAACCTACATTTTCTGTAACAAAACATCCTTTGGAGATGTTTTGACATTTGAGCAACAGCTGCAAGCAGTGAAGATGTGAGGGTTTTATTCTGGACTGCAGTATCTGGGGGGAACACTGGGTAATGTTAGGAACTGGATTTTACACAGATTCTATTGTGAGTACTCATTCCCCAGCAATTTGGGCTCCCTGCTTCCTTCCTGGCCCTGCTTTCCCAAAGCCAGCACTGCCATAAGGAAGAAATGAAGAAGGGTGGTGGTACTCAATCAGGATGTTTTTCCATGGAAGGAGTAACAATAGAACTATTTTTACTTTTATTCATTTAATAGGACTTTGGTAATTAAGAGAAATAAATAACCAAAACCAACCACCTTAAATAACATTTTAGATGAGTTAGGAACAGCCACTCTCCCTCCGCTCACTTCATGCCAATTGTAAAATTACAGATTCTGTCTCAGGAAGAGAATACTGTTTGGAATATTTCCTTTTGCCAACTCAGACTTTTAGACAATACAGTAATAATTTTATTTAACTTTTTTTTTATTTCACGAAAAAGAAAACAAGATTATGGGCTAAAACACAGCAGAAATAGGCCAGCTGCGTTCACAGTCCTATGCTGTGTTGCCTGTGTTGCTGTGTGTCCTCTCAGTGTTGCTGCACCCCTGGCATAGGGAATGACTCTGCTCCACGAGATCTCCCAATTTCTCAAGTGATTGAATGACTCATTTCATCTCTGTAGACAGGAGTGATTCCCCTGTTTCTCAGAGCTATTGAGACAACATGTCACAATATTATGGTAGTCCCATAAATACTGGTGTAAGTATCACGAAATACAACAGAGTGGTAACGCTCACTTCCACTCCAGGATCCCCCAAAAGCATCCAGGTCTGTGCTGGAGAATTCCCTACGGAATTATTTTCAGTTTTCTGCAGAACTGTTCTGTAGGAAATTTTCTCTAAATTATTGAGGTACATGGTCCAGCTTCCTGAAAGAAATGGACTGAGCTGGCGACAATCACATTCAGTGCGGCCCAGGCCTAACCTCAATGAAATCCAGGTCATCTTCTAAGTCAGAGTCCTGCTACAATTCTCTTGTTTTTAAAGCAATAATTAGACCCTCAACAAACATATTCTACTCCTTTTTACGTTGACAGAAGTCGGAACCATGTGAGTGCCTCCGGCCAGGTCTGCCTGAAGCCACTGCTTTTTGTGGGGGTTTTGAAATATAGCTGTCCTCTTCATCTCTGCAGATCTACTGAGTAGCCATTCTTTTGGAAGCTTTTGAGTTTGTCCAGAAGCTTGCTTTTATGAGAAAGGGGTGGTTATGAGGAGGTCTTTTACCTAAATGAAGCAGTCATTGCACCAAGCTTATCTGCACACCTGTTTTATGTACATGGACTCTTGGCACGAACTGCCCCAAATACTTCTAGGGTCCAGTGGTGCTGAAAAGAGTTGTGTCACTTCATACATTTTTCACATTTCAGGTTGATTCTTAAGCTACTTCAAAAACTATAGTTTCATATTATGTAAAAGCCCCTTTTTGAGATTTTTGAGGTTTATATCTACAATACAGGAAAAGAAAAAACTCATTTTTCGGATCATCTTTTTAACGCCTTTGGCTTCGCACACTCTAAATGCTCAAAGTACAGCATGGAAGAAAGCTTACAGAATGTGCAGCCCTGCCATGGCCAGGAATGTACAGGATTAAGACAAGCAGTGCTAAATCATGCTTGCCAATATGTTTCCAGGGGATACAGCTCTGAACAAACTTGACTCAACCTTCAGCAGTTCTGTTGTAAAATGAGGTCCTCCAAAGACAAAGGACAAGCTTTAAAAGCAGCTGAGACGGTCACCTCTAAAAGCAGCAACTCAGCGTTCATTAGTGACCTTAGAATTATCTTATAAATCCTTTTGCCTCTGGATGCCAAAAATCTTTGGATTCAACGCCTAAGGGTACCTGCTGTCAAGGAAGAAATACCAACAGCTTTATGAAGTGCAGTGTTAAAAGGGAATTCTCTGAACATCTTCTAAAGCTTCAGAGCAGCAGGTAAACAACCTTATTTTACTGCTTGAAAATCCAAGGTACAATCCCTGAATTTGAATATATTATAGTCACTGACTCCATAAGAAGATTATAAACAATTAGAATTCTTAAAATCTATTTCAACTAACTAGTATTTGTTTAGCTTGAGACAGAAAGGCAGCAGCACACCACATGCAAAGCACGATCTGCAGGGAGAGGAAGTAGCTTTTGGGAGAAGAAGTTATATACTTTGGAATATAGGGTACAAGTATTTTTTCCTTTCAGCTGCTGCTGAGACATGCAATTATAGTATCAGTGGGGTTTTTTTCCCCTCAAAGGGGAAAGCAGTCAATGCTTTTCCAACCAGATTAAAGCAAGGTTCATGCCACATCCAATGTTAGTGTTCAACCTCCCTAAAAAGAGAGAGGGAGGAAAATATAATTTCAGAAAATAGAACTGAATAGGTCAATTTGCCACCATATTTCTGTGAACTACACTCAGAGCACTCACAGCTCAGCACACCCACTAGAAAGGGTTAATAAGAGTCCTAAAGTGCTAGCAGATAAATATTAAGCCATCCAGTGCTGGTTTTAGCCAGCAGTATTAGTACCAAATACATAAAATATATATTGCCCACAATAAACAGCAGTTGCTAATGTTCTTCCATTTCAAAAGAACAGGGAAAAAATTGTTTCAGATAATAAGCTAAGCCTTCACAGTTAAATCCAAGATTTGTGGGAGAAGCATTAGCTACTGTACGAAACTGGAGAAGGCTAAAAACAAAAACCAGCATATGCCAATTAATCTTGCAGCATGACGACATAGTGCTAAAATCAGACTACTAAAATACAAGTGTAGGCAGAGAAATAATTTGTCTTCTGTTCAGAGGCTTTTTTTCCTTGGGGGAGGGAAAAAGGAGAAAGAGATGCAAGAGCCCAAATAGAAATAAAAAAAATCTTCCCATGCCCTTTTTCATCCAAGGTTGGAAGTATCCCACAATCTTCAAAATAAGTAGAATCTGCTAGTGCGAGCTAAATTTAGTTGCATATGTTTTTCACAACATATGCAAGTACCACTTCCCCCTTCCTCCAGAGGGCACACACTTTGCTAAACTATCGTGCACTCATTAATCCACGTTCACTGCAAAACTTCTGAGGAATATTCCATCATACAGAGAGAGAATCCGTCTGTGATTAAGCCTTGGAACAACGTTCTCAAAACAAGAAAGCAAAAACTTTCTCCTCATTGTCCTCTCCCCATAACTTTCCCACCATGGGGAAAAATCAGTATCAAACAAAACGTCCCCGTTATCGCAGCTATGGCTGAGACAAAGCACAAGCACACAACAAACCCCTGTCTCTCTTTGCAGGATGATTTCTGCTGCAATTCCACTTCTCATTTGGGATGAATGGTTTTCCTGTTCCATCACTGAATAGAGACTATTAGTATTTACTACTGATATTTGCTTCCTTCCTTCCAAGGATACCAACAACGTAATTATCCACTCCCCCCTCTTTTCCAGGATGTTGTTCATCACCTTTTTTTAAATACGAAACTTGAATTCTACCTGTAAAATATTTCAACTGCATCAACTAACATTACTAGAATTACAATAACATGAATTCCTTCTCTCTCTGACTCCTGTACCTCCTTACCTCTTTGTGATTTCCTGTTCTTGTCCCCTGTGTTAATGAAACAAAGCAAAGTTTCACCTTCTGGAAACTCTTCAGTGCCTGTGTCTCAGTACAGCTCCAGCTGTCTCAAGGTTTCAGTGCAGCATTACCTTCCCGTGGAAATGCTGACACAACCAAAGGCAAACAAGTACAATTCCTTCAAAAAAACCCTTCCATGGACAGTGGGGGTTGAACTTGGTAACACCATCGCGAGTAAGAAATCAATTTAAACCAAAAATGACTTTCAGAACTACTCAAGGCAGCAGTAAATTCAGATTATAGTCCCACTGCCAACACTGTAAAAACAGCTTTATTAGCTTTTCACAATCATGGTTTTGCAAGCTAATAATGAAAAAATAAGCAAATCAGAAGTAGAAGCAACTATCCCTACCACTGTCAAGTCCTACTGGCTGTACCAAGTCCTACTGGCTAGATATGAGGGATTCTATAGTAAATGCAGAATAGAAAGTATATTTAATTAAGACTAATTTTAAGCAATACTCAACATAATACTCATCAGTGGCATCGTGTGTGAAAATACCGTTTGAGAAGATGAGACCATAATCCTTACTGGTGCTTCAAAATGTTGCTTATAAGGCAAATATTTCTGCTCTAAAGAGAACAAAAACATGCAAGCAGTAAGCAGTGAAAACACGGGCAGCAGTGAAAGGCCTTCATGGTTCCCCATCCTGCAGGCAGAGCAGCAGCCCAAGAGGAAGGGAACCCCTCCAGATGCAATGATTCTACCCCAGACCTGTAAATCTGTGTTCAGGAAAGAATATCACTATTAGTACTTTATGAAAGGCCAGTATTTAATGCTGTACAGCAGAGGTGAAGCTGCTTTCCTTCTGTTATCCAAGCTAGAGCAGTACATTTGATTTGTTTGTAAACTCTGCAAATAGTAAAATAATTGTGCTGTGCCTCGTACGTAGGTAAAATGCTCATACCACAGCTTTCACAGCAAGGTTGGCACAAATCTCTGCATTGACCTTTAGCTCAACCCACGGTGTTTTTTCCTTGGATTCTTGACCTCAATTCACAGGCCAAGAGACCAGAAAAAGTAAAATAAAGTATGAGGGCACATTCAAGTTTCCAGGCTTGACTCAGTCTCTCAGACTGTTAAGCAAAGCTGACACAAGCTCACACTTTATCTACAAACCCTTCCCCTTTCTAAGGATCCTTTCCCCTTCCCATTCTCTTTCACACATTCACTGGAAGTGAAAAAACGTTATTAATGACTTCTGAATGTTCCCAGTCAGACCAGGTTTCTCTCACTTCACAGAAATGCCCTGTAGAGTTACAGAATTATTTAGGTTGGGACAGACTGCTTCCATCTCCCTGCACTGAGTCGAGGAAAGATGTTAATGTGCAAAACGTACCTGGGAGAGTGGGGAAAACACACAATGCAGAAGAAGAAATTGTTTTCTGCTGCCTCTGTGGCTCATACAATAAATTAACCAGAAGAAAATTAATGATGTCTAAATATCAATTTCTAACTGAACTCCACAAATTCAGTAGAGTTCAACTCTCCAAAGGTACAGTTTGGGGAAAACCACCACAATCGAATCCTGACTGTCTCAGACACAAATGCTTTAGTTACCCACAGGTGAAAAACAGACCCATTCCTGTCAGTAATGCCCATTAAAGCTTGCAGACCTGAGCCAACAGGACCCTCCAAGCATAGTTGTAATTAAAAGTATATTTTTACCCAAAATCCAACAAATAAGACTACTAAATTTGTGTCCTTTTTGTTCAAGCAAGGGGGAAAAAAAGGCTAAGTAGGAAATTACAAGGAATCAATAAAAAGATTGTGCAAGTGTTGAGGAAATATCAGCTGTACTGCGGCCTAAGCTATTTTTTCATTCAGATAAATGCAAAATCTTTGTTTTGAACGTAGCATGATACAGAGTCTGGCTTAAACACAGTGTGTGTAATCTTAAATTTGAGATTAATTTTTACTTAACATAACTAACAAATACATTGCAAAATCTCTAAAAAACTAGTACTAAAATAGCCCTATTGGTAAATTTTCTTTCAACTTTACATTTTATTTGTAGGTAAAATTTTATCTGCAGATAAGAAGCCACTTTTAAATTTTTATGGGTTTTGGTGTCTGATTCAAAAATATTTATAGGTCTCAGACACTGGAACAAAGGAAGCATCAGGAAGTTTTTGAGGCCAATATTGCCTTCTTTGCAAAAGTGATTTTGGGAATTGTGGGAAAAGAGGAGCCTCTCCAAACAAAGAGGGTTTAAGAACAGCCATAAATATTTTGCTATGAATAAAGGAAAAATAATCTATGTGTATATACACATACAAAATATTTAGACCACACGTTCACCAACACCGATAACCAAAGCTTCAGGAGAGAAAGTAAAAGCTTTGTCTCAAAAAGGATGAGTTGAAAAATAAAACTGCAATATTCACCTGCACATATTTTATGAAACCATTCCCAAAACAACCTTTTTTTAAGCTTTCTATTCCAGCTGGGAAAGTCACTCAGGAGTTAGTCCTGGGCTGAAGGAAAGAAAACTCCAAATGTTAAGATAACCATTGCAATTGCTTTCAGAGAACTACTAGAGAGAACAGTAAAGTCTTTCAATATTCCTAAAAAGATCAGAAAATTTTGAAAAGGAATACCCAGAATAGCTGCTTCCATTATTATTTGTTTTAACCAAAACAGAGAGTTTTTAAGGTTATGTCATTTGTAGACCAAGTAGGACAAGTTCAAACGGGAAACATTACGGGATAGCAAATGCTAGAGAACATTAATTTTGAATAATGCTGACCACACACATCCAGCCCTGGATTTTTTCAATACATATTGTTTCTAACAAATATTATAGTTAGGAAATAGCAACATTGTTAACTAAGAGTAAATACAACCCACACACATATCAGAAAGATTTTGAGAGAATAGATAATTTCTACCATTCTTACAGTGACATCCCAGCGAGGTTAAAAGCAATGGAACCACAAAATTCCAATCCCCTTTAGCTGAGCAGCAGATTCCTGATCTTTCCTCACAGAGAAAAATGAAAGGTTGTGTAAAGCAAAGAGTCACTGCCTAAGTCTGACTCGCTTCAGGAGAACCTTGTAAAAGCTTCCATCTTCCCTCAGAAGAATGTAGATGACAAACACCAATGGCTTTTGTTTATATAAAATTACCAATAAACACTTAAAACCAGCTGTAAATCTGCTTACTGAGTGATCTAGCACTGTTTATCAATTATTTTTATTTCCCTCTTCTATCAGCACTCTCAGCAATTTATTTCTGACAATCTCTTTAGGAGGAATGTGACACTAACAGGGAACAGGTGGTAACTTACATGGTGAACCTATCCCAAAACCTAAATCAGCCTGAAAGATCCCCCACACTCCTTTATTATTAGTGGGGGAAAAGCCTCCTTCCAGAATACACAAACACAGGAAAACATTTCTGCCTCACAGGATTGATGTACATCAAATATATGGAAGGGATTTATTCCTTTCTGACACATATTGACAATATACACATTTAAACAGCTCCAAGATTGCTGGCAATTCCCATTTGTGTCCACAACAAACCCAAAACACTGATTTAATTTTTCATTTTTCTTCATTTAGTTCTTTGATTGGGGTTTTTTTTTAAAATGTTGTCCTCCACCCTTGCCAGACGCTGAATGTTCCCCTGAGCTCCCTCCTTTGGAAAGTGCTGAAAATTCCAAATAGAAAAAAACCCCTATAAAACATTTCAGGATTGCTGCCTCAGAGAATTCCAAAGGACAAATGCAATCCACTTGCAGAAATACATTTTTCATATATATTTTTAACTACTGCAAAAGAAAGTAGCACATTTTATTTATGTAGGTTGAAATTTCAACGCTTAGCATTGAACCATGTAAAAAACATAAATAGAGCTGAAATTGAGTCCTCCACGTTTCAAGCATTGGTCTTCTCACTGCTTAATATTCTCCACGGGTGAAGGTCAAGCAAAGCACTCAAGAAACCATTGTCTGCAGGATTTGTACAAGAATCTGCTGGGAACTATTTTAGGTATTACAAAAGCCTCAGGAGCAAAAGGCCACCAGGCAGCTCTCACGGCGCTGTTCCTTCTCAGGAATGCAAAGATATTGAGAGAATTGCAATCAATCTGTCCCACCTGTCCACCCTGTTAACACCAAGGGTGCATTTCCAAAGAGCTGCTGTGTTTTCTTCTCATTTCTAAGTTTGTCTTCAAGATAATTTGCTGAGCAGGAAATAAGAATTTGCTATTTGTTAACATTTTGCCAATCATCACCTTTGTCACCGCTCCAAACCAACATCCCCAAGAACAATTCCAAATACTGGGGACTCGTTTGCTCTCTCCTTCTTCCTGTGCCTCTCTTTCTCCACGAGCCCCTTTGCTTTAGATGCAGCACGCGAGCAGGATTATGCTTCATTTAACAAGATCTCTGAAAACAGATTTTTCACTTTGTCCTAAAGCACAACATGCAAAGGCAAGAGGCCAAGTCACAGTCACATGAGAGATTTTCAAATGTGAAAGTAGTAAACATAAGGGTAACTTGAAATAAATAGTTTACTTTGGGTCGTTAAGCTGTCTAATTAATTTTTGTTTGACATTATTAGTATATAGCAGCAAGCAGCCATTTAAGCAGCTGCTTAAACACAGATCACACAAATATATGAGTGTAGGCTAATGGAAAGAATGGCATATTTATTTAGATTAAACATTCCTGAATGATTTAAATACAAAAATGCTCAGATCACGAGAACTGTGTGGCTTTCTGAAATTCGCTGCAGAAAAACCTGGCTTTGCTGCTTTGCACGAGGGAGAGCAGCAAATGGAACGTGGTGAGTCCAACCAAGATTGTGAACTTGTTATAAGCTGTTAATAGACCTCATTTCAAAAGACTTACATTAAAAATAATTCCTCAGCTTGCTCTTTCTTCAAGTACATAACCTTTTTTTATTACTCAGACTCATTTTCATCACCAAAAGGCATTGCAGCTTGCTTTGATGCTGTGTAATGCTGCTTCTTTCTGTTAAGTGGTGCATAATTATATTCCTCCCCTTCCCCCAACAGAGATCATAAATTTGTCATCTCCTGACAACTTCAAACAATTCAGCTTCAAAATATGCAGGTGAGGCATATGGGTTAGAAGTCATGTGAAGTTGTTAAGCTTTCAGATGACAGAAGAGGTCTGAGTGTTATTTAGTGCTTAACTCCCAAGCTCTGAAGATATGAGGAAAGCGTCAGAGCCACCTTTGGTTATTCCAATATCTGGAAACAATCCACATAAATCTAAGGCAGTATCAGCACTCAATCCTCTGACCTTTCAATGCAGCAGCAGAGCCTCAGCAGTGTGAACAGACTCAGAGAAACTTCACGGGGATTTGCTGTCTCATCATGTTGGCTCATTTTGAATTTTGAAAGTAAAATAATATAACTGTTGGATGCAAGAGCACTTTTCAAATCTGCAAAGAATGTTCTGGATCCCAGTGGGTAAAATTCAGAGCATGCCTGAGGGTCTCCCGTTATGCCCATGCAGAGACTTCACAAGAAGGAACATGATGCCCATATTTGTGGGGACACGTCTTTGCACACCGGGGAACGGATGGCTCCCCTTCCTCAGGGAATATTCCCTTCCTCTTCCCTCAAAGCCCTTCTCTAAAATGGTGGGAGCTAAAGGGGCCATGCAGGAAGTGCAAGGTGAGGTTTGCTCACCTGGAAAAGCCAACAGGCTGGGAGGACCCTGAGTCCTTCCCCAGAGTTTGGGGCTGCCTGGTGCTGTGCCCCAGTGCCAGTCCCGATCCTGCCCAGCCCCCAGACCACCCAGTGCAGCTCAACCCTCACTTCTCCCCCCACCATCAACCCCATTGAAATCTTCCTTACAGACTTCACTGATTATGACTTTTCACGCTCTGCTTCTTGGATCATAGGGAACAATGGGGAACAACTGATCACCATCCTCTTTTCAGAGCCCTTGTATTTAAGGAATCGTGTTGCCAGCTGATGGTTTTCCAATTCTCTCAGGGTTTTCTTCCTCACAGAGCCCTTTCCCCAAACGTTTTATTTTTCCCTAATCCACTCTACTCACCACAACTTCTCCTATGCTTTACCTTCTCTTTAACGTTTTTCAAAGCACTCAAATTAGAAGCTAAGTGGGCCTCCACGAGCTCTGAGGGTGAGCTCAGAACTGGTGCATATTACAGAGGTAACCCTAAACATCCCAGATTAAAAATTCTGCAAAACACAACGCTGTCGTGTTCAAAGTCTGCTATAATCCTACACCCTACCCTAACCCCATTGCCTTCCCACCTACTCAATTAGCTCTTATTTTAGGTTTTCACTTGTAATAGCGATTAATACATTTCCTTTTTGTTTATCAATGGTGTTAATTCCACACCTCTTTGTAAACAGGAGTTTTAATTCCAGCACTGCCCTGCAAAATGCTTCTGAAATGCACCTCTCCTGAAAGGAGTAAACTTTGCATGTAGTTTTCTATTCTAGTGCCAGCCTGTTAATACAAAAATTATACATAAGAATCAGGCCCTGAAGATATTCTTGAGCTACCCATTCCAACAAGAGTGTGAATAACTGAGAACTCTGAATATTCTTCTAAACTGGCTGTTTCCCTGAAAACACTCAATTGTTTTGCAGTAATTTCACCTAAATCAGATTTTTCTTCTGAAAACATCCTAACAGACCATGTCAAATGCCCTCTTGAAGCCATATTTGTGTGTTTCCCCTCTTTTGGTATCCCAGCCAGCCTTTCAGAGCCATACAGGAGGTGGCCATACAGCAAAACCTGACCACTCTTTACTGAAATCTGTCCTCAATGTCCTGTCAAACTCATTTTTTAAAAATCTATTTTGAATCTTTCCAAATACCCAGTTAGGCCCTCTTTACCCTCCTACAAAGCAAAGCAATATTGCTTCCCACCCAGCTCTCTGGGAATTCTTCCTCCTAACAAATTCTCTGTGTCAAATGGCAGTAAATCATACAGTATTTTAAAGAATTCCTTAAATAGCAAAGAACGTATTTTCACTGGGCCTGACCAAGTTGAATTCATCTCAATTACCTAAATATTTTCTAGCATATTCTTACTTTCAGGAAGACAGTACTATTTTGAAATTGAATACAGCAACTAACCCTAGATAATATTTTCTGGACTGCTTAAGAAGAAAGATATTCCATGCTTCAGCTTTGTCCAAATCATCTGCTCTTTTCTTTCACTCACTACAAGAAAGAGACACCTCCTCCTTTGTGGGCCTAAAGACAGCAATCACTCGTTTGACCAGACAGTGCCCATGGAAAAAAGTCCCAATTACCATCTCCAGCCTTTTTAATTGGAACACGGTTTTCTCACATTAATTAACAGCTTGTAGGAAACCAAAACTGTTGAACCTAATTTTGAAGCAAATCACTATAACTCAGAACAACACACTGTCAGTTAAGTGCCTCTAATATGTTAATTTTGCCTTTTGGCAAACATTGTCTACAGCTATTTACACTACATTGGCTGTATGAGATTTCAGTTTCTCCTTTTGACAAGATGATACACACACAGGGTTTCTAGCAATTTCTGATTTATTTTCTAGAGGATCTTGCAGTAATTCCTCATTAGGTCCTAGGGCAAAAGGTCCCCAGCAACCTGTGTAAAAACCAGACCCTTATTCAGGTATTTCTAGAAGTATCTTGAATTTATAAAGCCAAGACAGAAATTTTGTGATTAACACAAGTTATCCATGGCCAACAGCAACAGAAAATTTATTTTTCCTGACATTCTTGCAAGCCGAAAATTCAAGGAGCTACATATTGAAATTAATAAAGTTAATACTGTCAAAATTCAGGAAGGTTTGTAATTATTTAGAGTGATAGGTCAGAAAAATTCATAATCTGTTCTTACCTGCTCATATCACTACTCTGTTGAAAAATAAAAAACCAAACAAAACCACAAAAGCACAGAAAAAAACCTTAAAATAATGCAGATGGTATTTACAGGCCTTTTAATCCCACAGACCTTATTCTTTGCTCAGATAAACTGCCCAACAGACAGAAATTCCAGGCGAGAGCACCATTGCAACACAGTTAATTCATTTACAAAAGCATCTATGAGTGGAGCTGTCAGGAAGCTCCAGATCCACTCTCTAAACTTTCCCAGCAGCGGGACGAAGTTGCAGCTATTTAAGCAATGTTTGGCACTTCAAACAATTTCTTATCAGAGACAAAAATCAGAGATATCTGTTTCCTGCCTGCCTTTTGCACACATGCATCTGACTTCTGAATTTACAGCCTGGAGCCCTCTATCACTTGTACTTGAGTTGCAAATCATTTCCTAAATACTACAGAATATTTTAAAATCCTGACAACTTAACTTTACCTCACGTCTCTCAGATCCTCCCTGCTGCAAGGAAGGCTGGAGTCTCATCCTCAGCAAAACCAGAACCAGCAGAACTGTCAATGTGCACGGAGCTGGAAATTCATCTGTTTTCACAAAAACCAGACAGTTTGGACCATTATTTTTAAGGCAAATTGCTCTATCATTGGCAGTGTGGTGTCATCTCTTCAATTCATGTTACACACAAACCACCTACCTCAGATCTCAACCTCCACCACAACATTAATTTGGTTCCAAAGGATTGGAACACAGTTCCAATGTCTAAGTATCTTCTATGCTATGCAATAGTTAAAATACCAGCTTTGGAAATTTTATCAAATAATACTTATTGTTCATGTCAAGTTTTGGACCCTGTCTTTAGAGGGTTTGAATATCAGCTATTTTCTGCTGGATTCTGTGCTAAGGAATGAAACTGAGCTACAGTAACTATCTTCAGTTTAGCTGCACTGAATGTAACACATCACTATAAAAACAGGGTCTTTTAAAATGCGCAATTAAAAATTTTCTTTTTTTTTTTAAATCCAACCTTGCCAGCAATTTTTTCATTTTTTCCAGAATTCATTCCAACTTCTGTGCACTAATAATGCATTCCCTGCACAGCAAAAAGTGATGTCCAACCTCAGCAGACTTTTTAAGAGGACAACTTCAAATTTGGAATCAGACTAACACTTAGCATTTAGTCAGACAAGAAAATCTCTTTTCAAAAGCATTATAAATCTCTTAGAGCATTTTAGTCTGTGCAGCTGGATTTCTATGGAGAACGAAAGTCATTATTTATTATCAAGTTAGATTATAATATATATAATTTGAATTACATTAACTTCCTCCTGATGTAAAATGGTTTAAAAAGAGTATTTATATAGAGTACATAAAGGAATAATCCATGGATTAATTCATGTTCTGTGTGCCTTTTCTGGTTCCTTTTGGCTGGATACAGGAGCTGGTTTTAACCAATAACTGGCAGGAGTCTCACAGAGAACAATCCATTTGCTTAAGCTTCATATTCTGGAATATGGAGTTTAAAAATGCCATATATTGGTAAGGATGCTGCTAGGGAACAACTCAGGAGTTCCTGGTTTCTACCTCATGAAGTGATTTCTACACATAACGAGCAATCAATGATGTACAGATGTTGTGGCAGCTGGTGCTGAGCACAGGAGCTCCCCGTGCCCCTTGTCCCTTCTGCACAGGTGACAAAGGGGTGTCCTGTGTTAGCAACGGATTTTATCCAGGGTCAGAAGTGAAAACTCAGTGGGAAAAGCCACAGCTCCAGGTTGTGACACTACAAAGGCTGAAAATAGAAACCCAAGCCATCATCACCACATGCAAATCCAGGGAGAGGGATTAGTTTAGCAAGCCTAAGGACATGGGGCAGGCACAATGAAATTGTGCTTCTCACAACTTTGCTCCTTTCTGTCAATCATTATTTTCAGCTGCATGAAATTCCCAGAAGCACATAAAATATTTTAGGACTCTCTCTTCCAGACTGTCAGAAACAAGAGGAAAAAAAAGAAATGCCTCTAAACAGATTTTCAGGATAAAAACCATCTAAAACATGATTGACTACAAACTATAATACTTTATGATCTTCCCCTACAGCTTCCCAGCAGGAGCTGTGATAATGCTGTTTCCTTTTGAACATCACTGGGTTGCAACCTCACAGTGAATACAGCTGCAAGGGTTAGAAATACAAATCCAGACTGTGCCATCCTTCCACCCCTGCTCTGAGGGACTGCGTTACTCAGTAACCTCACCTTGGTGGTGACAGAAATTCTTTCTCCTGGCCTTGAGGGTTGAGCAGCCACAACACTCCCAGGCTGTCTGCAAGGTTCTGTTTGTATGGTTATCATGCACAAGCACAGTTTGGTGTGGAGTGCTTAACTTACAGGATAAGATTCCTGAATCCTGAGATAAACTGTGCAAACAGGGCAAAAGGAAACATAGAGCAAACAGAAAATAGATCTTATGGTTTCAATGAGAGCCTCAACAAGTGGGCATTGCCTTCGAACAGAAATCCACTGGAAATGAGGACAGAGATGTCCAGGAGAAACCAAGCTAGGCAGTCCAAGTTGTTCATTTAACAGCTCAGATGTTTAAACTTACTCCTGTGGTTGATGCAAGGTGCAAACTGACTTCACTGAGAACATTTCCCTTTGCCATAACATGGCAAAACTCAAAGATAAAATTGGACATTGTTAGTTGGCAGAGTCTTAAAACCTGATGAAGAAAAAGCTAAAAATTCTTCTTTTCTTACAAAAGTAAATTGGTTTTTTTTCTCTCCTGAAGTGGGGACGTTCAGGCTGGACTACAGTTTTCTTAAGGTAGAGCATACAGAGAGCACAAACAGCCCTTAGTATTTGGGATTGATTCCCAATGCTCCTGCAGCTGCCAGCGAGGCCCAGTGAGTGACAGCAGATGATGTGCAGTTAGAGGGTGAGGCAGGAGCAGGGGGAGCCAGGGATCACATTGCACACATCCTGACAGCATTAAAGCATCAGGTGCAAACCTACACAAACACAAATTACACACAAAGCCTGGCACTACAGTCAAACACGAGGCAAGTAAATATTTGACAATTTGAAATGACAGGCGGTGAAACAGAAAGAAGTATCTGAATCAAATGCAGCAAAAGCCCCTCTAATTTCACTGATAATGAAGGGAAGAAAAGCCCTATTTAAATTAATGTAGGCAAAAATGGTTGCCACAAGTTAAATCCTGTAACCCTAATCCTTGCCAGAAGGCTGGCAAAAAATTCTACATTCATGATTTTCTGGATAAAATATTTCTGGCCTTTTACCCTGAAATATTTCAGCTCAACACCACCTAACTCCAAATATTTTCAAAACCCACAGTCTGCCCCAGCATGCAGTGACCTGAGCTTGTGATGGCAAATGGGTTCTGGCAAAAGCAAGAGGGGGAAGGTGCACGTGGTGCCTTTACATGAATTCAGTACTTAAAAATAATTGAGCCAAGCAAAACTCAAAGTACTCAAACTCAAAGTAGAGGTTTCCTGTTATCTCTTGATTGTGTGGGTAAGACCAGCTGCTACATCCACAGAC
Source organism: Ifrita kowaldi (assembly GCA_013398055.1). Classification (NCBI taxonomy): domain Eukaryota; kingdom Metazoa; phylum Chordata; class Aves; order Passeriformes; family Cinclosomatidae; genus Ifrita; species Ifrita kowaldi. The sequence continues at coordinate 653,024 of VZRS01003120.1, forward strand.
AATGATACCCGTGCTTGAGTTGAGGTTCTAAAATCCCACATGGATCAAGTACTAGGATATACATTTGGGAAGGGTAGGGAATATTACAGGCACTTTTCTCACACTTTTGTAAGAGAATTTGTTAATGCACGAAAGGAAAGAAAGTACTAAGGAAATCTAAGCAAAATACAGTGCCAAGCTTTAAAGTTCATTAAACAATAGGAGATTTTTCAGAAGCCCAGGAAAAACACCTCCCAAACCAGCTGATTTTAATGAACCACACAGAATTCCACACAAATTATCTTCAGCACCATCCCCATTTCGATCCCACCAAAACTGGTGGGAAACTTCCATCTCACAAGCTGAATTTTACAGAGCTATTGAACTAACACACATTAAATAAATGAATACCTACAGCACAGTCTGGGGAAAAGGCTCTTTTCTTCTTCAGTGTGATTGGAAATACAAGCAAAGATACACCAATTATGTGCTTGTCAGCATCTCTCTAGTCAGAGGCATCATTCCACATTGTGCACAGAAGGAAAATCACCAGCCACACCTGTAACCCTGTCACTGCTCATTCTGTCAAATCTGAGGGAATATTCCCCCAGCATTCCAGAAACACCAGGCTTCTTCCAAGAATTATGGAGTAATGGCAAGTCAGTGATGCTCTACGGAATGAAAAATAATTTCCAAAAACCAATGGGAAAAAAATGTGACAGAGAACAGTGTCAAGAGCCTTCACATCAGACCCTGTGTGTGCTTCCTATTTAGTATTCATCCCACCACAGTACCTAAACGCCTATCAGAAATATGTACATCAAATTAGAACCTCCAATTAACACTTCATACCTAAGTAAAGCCAGCACACAAAATACATTTTCATCTGTAAAAGGAGGAAAACTTTCTTCCATATTTATGAAATATGTTGCAGCATCCTCCATACCGAAAAAAACTCATCTGAATTGTAACACAGACTTTAAAAATTCTGTGGAAAGGAATTTAAACCTCCTTTATTGAGTTTTAAATAAAAAACCTGGGAAATATGCCAGGTCTTCAAAATATCTCCCAATGTAAGAATGTGGGGTAAAGCCAGACAGAAAAATCATTTTTAAAAATAGTCTTTTACAATCCTTTAATAAAAGGTTGGTGAAATTAAGTTTATCTGATGGAGCATGTTTTGCAGCTATTTGGTTTAGATGCTCTCGATCAATAAAAAATTATTTATGCAATCAGTTCTTACGCAGTCAAGGAAGATGAGCTGAAGAATTCTCAGCAAGGCAAATTCTGCAGACTGGAGGTGGCCAATCAGATTCCAGGTGCAAAGCACAAACCCAGAGGAAAATCCAAATGTTCACAAAAGTCACATTTCTCTGTACAGTTCTAAACGTTATTTAAATCTCATTGAATCTGAAGCACTCCAAGAGAGCAGTTACAGATTAAAAAGTCAGAACAAAGCAGCCCAGAACATTGAATATCCCTAAAAGACAAAAATTCTACCTGATTAAACCAAAGAGTATCAGAGGGATTTGGAAGAACATCCTGCATCCACTTCTGATTGCTTTGAAATTAAAGACTCAAATTATATTTGAAAAATACTTTCAGATTGGAAATATTTCACCAGAATATTCTCCATGTACATCCATCCCAGCAAATAATAAAACTAAACACTGCCCACTATACCACAGGCACTGGTGTATAACCACAGGTTCCTTTCCAGTTCCCCAGAATTCCAATCCAATCGGAAATCAGAGAAGAGCATTCAATAACAATTAAGAAAACTAAAAAACATAAGCATCTTCACATTAGTTAACTTACTCTCTGTTGTGGCCACTGAGAAATCAGGAATGATGGCACAGGGCTGTATTTCATGCTCAACACAGGAACACATTCCCATGTCTGTGCAGTCCCAAGAGCAACAAAAACCATTACTTATCAAAAATTTCTCACATTTTTCCCCCTCACTCCTCAAAATTGGAACGGCAATAACCAATTTTTAAAAAGGAAAATAAGTTGAAAAAATTATCACGACCTTTATAGCTAGCAAAAACATAATAAAAAATATGCTTTGGGGGTTTGGGCTTTTAAGTATCTCATCTGTGAGGAAAAAAAGATTCTTTCCACATTTGATATTTTTCTACCACAATGGTTTCTAAGTGACTGAGGTCACAACTTCTCATTCGTTCCGGAATCAGCTTTTCAATTCTTTGCCTTCAGTAAGATCCCAAGAGCTCCACTTGGTTTCCATGCCCTCTATCTCTTCCTTTAAAACGGAAATCAGCTTGGAATTTTAGCCTTCCTTCTGACAAAGGCAGGACCATCTCAACATGCAAACAGAATCATTATTAAATACAAGATCGTGGCTGTTCACATAGGAATGCCTCTTAACCTCTCATTTTCCAAGCTTTATGAGCTATTCAATATTTTACTAGAGAAAAGAAATTATGGTTTAAATTCTAGTGTCCTTCTCCTGTTAGCAACTACCAGTGAGAAGTCTTTCCTACATTCCATGTGTTCCTGAGCATGTCCATGTGCAACTCAGAGGCTTCCCAGTCTGGAGCTGGAACTCCTTGTGACCTCTGCCCCTCCACTGGAAAATGTTCAGCTCACCTGGCTCACTGAATTACCTCTGTAATCCTTAACAAACCCAGTTATCCTGGTTATCCTAACCCTGAGTGACTGACGGCAGGGGAATGCCTCAAGGAATTGTCAGTGTCTGCAACGTCCCCGTTAAACTGAAGTTCCTCCTCTGGCCTTTGCAGAGCTGGCATTGCACTCCAGCCCTTCTCTCCTATCCTCAAGGACACTTTCCAAGGGTTCAGTCAGTAAAACGTCTCCATGGGGGCGGCACACTGGAAGCAGGAGCTGAGAAAGTATTAAAAAATGACGTACTCCAAGTCTCCAAAGAACACATCCTGAGGATCTAAGTAGGAGAGTATTTTGCTAAAATTATACCAAAAGTTCAGGCTTATAATTATAATAGATATAATAAATGGCTGCCTTCATGCCAGATAGCTCCTTATAACCACAATAAATCTATCATTATTTTCATTTTACGCTTTAATGGAGAAGAAGCTGAGCCCTGTCACACCCAGCTCCGTGCCTGAGCTCGAACAGGTGTTTCTCCAGTGGCGATGGTTCATCAGTCCCCACTCCCCACACACTCCAGGAAAGACAGCAACTTATAACATTTTACTGAAGGCTGAAATCCCTTCACACTCCAGGAGGTCAAATTAAAGTCAGTCATTTATACAAATCATGCAGCAGGCAGCGAGTGGCTGCACGTTAATTAAAATGAATGGCTGTGTGGGCAGGGGGAGCAGAGCCGCTCCCCGCACCTGCCTTGCTGAGCACAGAAGGCAGCACAGTGCATCCCCTCCTGCAACAAAGGGGCACAGACACACTCAGGATATCCCTCAAGGGAGGCAGGACAGCAAGAAAAACAACATTGGGTTGTACTCAGCCTTCAGAAAACACTAAATCCCACCTGGCACCACGTCCAGGAGCCTGCTCAGCCCAGCCAGGCTGTGTGACCTCTGCATGACATTGCAAACCAATCTCTGCTGAGGGTCACAAATACCACATGTGCATTATCCACACACCTCTCTTGGCATCTGCTTCTACAAAGAGTTCCCAGACTAGTAGGGAGCTCTAACAATACATGATGCCACCTCAAACGTGAACATTGTGAGGTTGAATTAGCCTTAATTCCAGTTCAGTTTTCTCTGCAATGGGAATAACTGAAGCCTTGAGTAATTTCTGGCTGTAGTTTGCAAGGCAAGGTGTGAAAGCCACCATATGACTGGAAATGTAAAAAAAAAATGCAGAATTAATGCATATTTTTATAACTATGCAACCTGTGGGTAGGAGATAAACCACCAACACACCTTGGCAGCTGCTGCAGGGTTGACACTGTCCTGTTTCTCAGGTATTTTAGCAACAGCTTCATCTCCCTAGAACTCAATGATGAAAAGTCAGTGAGAAGTGCTGCAGGACACCATCCAGGGCCAAGGTAATGTCCTACAGGTGCTTTTCCTCAAGCCAGACCTTCTTGGCAGCTTTGCTACCAGCCCTGAGGCTGGGTCAGGACACTCCCAGGTGAGATGGAAAGTGACAGTGCCATCACTGGTCACAGACCTTGTTTCTGGGAGCTTCAATTGCCATTTGGGATTTAATATTCAGCTTTCACTGGATTTTGTGGAGGGCTACCAGCTGCTGGCTCTTTGAAGTATCTACTACAGGAGCAGGGACAGAAATGAAGGGTGTCTCATGAGGGAGAGTAGAGCAATTCTTAACATTTAGCAAGAAACAGAGAATCTCACCGGGCAGTTTTTGTTGGCCAAACTGATTTTATCATAGAATCATGGAATGGTTTGGGTTGGAAGAGACCTTAAAGATCATCTCATTTCACCTCCTGCCATGGGCAGGGACACCTCCCACTATCCCAGGTTGCTCCAAGCCCTGTCCAGCCTGCCTTGGACATTTGCATGGATCCAGGGGCAGCCACAGCTTCTCTGGGCACCCTGTGCCAGGGCCTGCCCACCCTCACAGGGAGCAGTGTCTTCCAAATATCCAATCTAAACCTATTCCCTGTCAGTTTGAAGCCATGCCCCCTTGTCCTGTCACTCCAGGCCTATGTAAAGAGTCTCCCTCCATCTTTCTTCTCAGCTCCCTTCAGGTACTGGAAGGCCACAATTCGGTCACCTCAAAGCTTCTCTTCTCCAGGCTGATCAAACCCAATTCTGGTCTTATTTTGAGCTAAGCATTAAAAGCACCATTAAATTAAGTAAATAAAACAAGAAGAAATACAAGGGATTAATTCTTCTTCTCCTAACTTATTACAGAATACAGGCACTGCTTGTACACAGCCATCTGTCAAGCCTCAGAGTACAATCTTTGGGCTTAACATGGTCCACCAAAAGATAAGTTTAATTATGACAGAATAAATCAAGCATATCTGTTAAAGGGGAAAAAATATATCAGAAAAAGTTATTTTTTCCTACTAAAAAAATAGCTCTGGGTAGATATATCAACTGCACAGCTCTGCAACCTCCTCCACCTCGACTGCAGTGTTGGCAGCAGGCTAAAGGTTCTCAGCTAAAGCAGCAGATTCTGTCACTGCAAAGCTTGCTTTGATTTTGATCATGAAAAGAAGTTTGATACAACGGTCAGTAAAAGGGCAGCATTACCATATTACAACAACTACAGCCACATTTCTCCCTCTCGACAGAAATAAACACAAATCTTGCCTCACATCTCAGATTTAGCTATGGCAAAATATCATGTACTGCATTCTTTACTTACATCCACCAGGGCTCAGGCGTATCAGGAAGACTCAAAATTTCAAAATGCAGTAGTAAAGGAACAGGTTTTTCTAAGGAAAATATCGTAAGACATCTAAAAGCCTTAAAGAAAATGCATCTTTGTTTATCTCTTCCTTTTTTAAAACAATAAAGCAACCAACCATATTCCTCTCTGTGTAATGCTTGACCTTGATGAATAATTCCCATTTCAGAAATAAATAGGAAAAAAAAAGAAAAAAGATTGCCTGATCACCTAGTAATTGTCTCTGTAAATCCCTACCAGTGTGGCAGCACGATCCCAGCAATGTTCATTAATGTCAAACACAGGTCTGGGAGCACAAGTGCAGGGTAAGGAAGAATTAAATCCATTTAGTAGTGCTGTGCATATTTTGATGAATGTTTTTAAAGAAGCTAAACAGTGCAGAGTTCAGTCAGAAATAAACAGAACATTAAGTAAATAACCTCTTAAAATAATACGATAGAGGAATTTATTAAAAATAAATTTTGAAATAGATGGCTTTTCTGACTACTGCACTTGCTTTTCCTGGCAAAGGAAATGGGAATAATTAATGGATTTGGCTGCTTCTCTCCAGGGACAAAGATAATCGATCTGTGGGGGAAGGCCTTTACCCAGCACAGAGATAGTGCTGGAACAGCAGAAGGAAGAGGGGGGAGAGGTGTTGGAGATCTTTTCCTGGCACACCTTCAGAGCTGCTTATCAGCTCTTACTGCTCAAACTAACTCAGCTCCAGGTATCTGAAATGCTGAAACGTTGCCAACAACAATATTCTTTCTTTTATGAACCAGAATGAAAGGGGCGTGTCCCTATTGTTATTACAACCAGCAAAAACCTCAGAATTAATCCAGAAGCAATAAATAGACTCCTTGTACCTTTCTGGCAAATACAGCTCTTGAACCCAAGGACCTTTTTTTTGTTCATATATCAGTGTTCCTGGCATGGCAGGGGGTTGGAACCAGATGATCTTTTCTGGACCCTTCCAAACCAAACCACTCTACTCCATGATTCTGTGCAGTTACAGTAAGAGTGCAATCATTGCCTGACAACACAAACTGCAGGCTTATCAGAATTAAATGGGTTTGGGTTTTAGCTATTTATTTTACAATAGCTCGGTTCATTATCTACTCCACAGCTGAGTAGTTCTTGAAACATAAACCTCTTTTTCAGTGTACAAGAGATGCAAGTTAATTCATCCCCGCAGGCAGCCAGCAGTGTGACTGAAACCTCCAACCTTCCCACCTCTTCTAGAGCCCCAAAGTCTGCACAAACACCTCTAGGAGTGATCATTTAAGAAACCTAATTGTCAATAGTTCTGCCAATACTTCCCACCTAAGATTAACACAGTCTTCATTTTCTGAAACAAACTATCAGTGACTATATTTTTCTCCCAAAAGCTTCATGACTTAGAATTAAATAAAATAATTGTATCAGCCCAAGATGAGCTCAAAACTCACCCTTTGTGTTTGTGATTATCTGGCAGGAAAAGATGAATAGAAAAGAAGTTGGTGGGGTTTTAATACATTCTTAGATAATCACATGGCATTGCTCAAAATAGCACAAGTTAAAAACCTCTGAGAACACACAGGAACTCACAGCTTTCCCAAAGTCATTTCAAGAAAAATTAAAACACCTTCAAAGGAATCAGATTTTCCAGGAATGCAGAGACCTCTTTCCTCAGAGGGGGACAGAATTCAGCTTATTAAAATCAGTGTACAAGTGACCTGGAACCCAACCAGAAGAGCTACAAGTGGCTGAACAAACACTACCATAAGGAGCCTAGGTTTTCACAGGAAGTTAAACACTGCTGATCTCCTTGCAAATTACCATCTAGTTTTCCTTTGTGAGGTGGGGGGGAGTAGAGTGTGACAGAATTTCATCACCAGAAATAATCTCTATTCACACTGTCAATCACATGGTCCTGATTAACTCATTATTTTGAATTAGCACAAACAACAAAAAGCTCTTAAAAAAATCTAGTCCTACTGGTTTGTCAGAAATATGGTGACTTAAAGACTAATGTGGAAAAGAAAACAGACACATGATCTGACTGATATAAACAAGTGTTTACTCAGGAAAGGTCAAGTCCTCACCTCATACAATTATGAGAACCAGCAATGGCTGAAAGTATCGTAGAATTTTGAAAGAGAACAAAATGGGAAGAGGGGTTGTTCTCTGATGCTTAGTCTATATCACAGGGTAAATTCTGCAGGAAAACACGCAGAAAGCAAAGAGAAGTGCTCAGCAATTCCTTCTTGATCACCTCAAACATACAAAAATTATCCCTATGACCTACCTTCTCTCTGACCCCTCTTCCATACTAAACATTTTGCTTCTCAGCCTTATTTCAAAAGCATGTGAGAAAATTTCTTCATTTTCTTAAGGTGCAGTTGATCATTTCATTAAACCTATTGTCTCCAACTCTTTTAGTAGCAGATAAATCATTTAGCACCAGGCAGCTAAAAATCAAAGTTTAGTTTAACATTTATTCTTGTAGAACATCATAACTACGTGCTCAAATCTCCCCATTGTTGCAGTGAATGTTTTGGCAATTAAATTCCAAATTACACCTACTTTTCTTACTTTTTAGAATTAATTAGAACAAGTGGATAGTATCCTAAGTAAAATAAAAATTCAAGTCTAGATCTTGACATAAATAAATTGGTTCATTTGGGGCTGGACAGAAAATTGATTTCTGACCTACATAAGGATGAGTTCTGGACAGGAATGTCAAACCATCCTCATAAAATTCCTACTCGCTGCAGTGTGATTGGATTAAGCAGCATGCAATGGTGAATATGGTTTTTATACCCCAAACACATGTGGGTTTATGTCCCATTTCTGGCCCTTCTTTCCCTTTCCTATATGGAATTCTCTCAGGATACAGCATGGCAGCAGGGCTGCTGTGGCACAGCTGCAGAGGTCTCCGGTCTCCCACAGGCTCATGGTTAAAATAAATTGGCTGGGCTCATACAGGTATTGAACACACTGGGCACTCCACACTGTCAAAGCCCAGAGGTCACACATCTGCATTCCAAATCCAAAGGAATCACCAAGTGTCCATCAGTGCAACTGCTGCTCAAGAACATCAACCTGATACTGCTCACTGAATAGAAATGAAGACGTATTGCATAAAATCTGAAAAAAGGATATGCTACATGTTACACCCCCAGCACCATTCTACCTTCTGGGCTGAAAGTAGTCTAAATAAAGTCATTGGAAAACACTCCCTTCCAAAGACTGAAATGATCAGGATTTAATGACCAGCTCAGTCATCATTAAGTGCTTTATGAAACTTGGAAGCGCAGGGACAAAGTTCAGCTCAAGCAACCATTCATATCCTCATAAGCTGGATAAATATTCCATTGAACCAGCTATGGTAAAATCCCACTTGCTGAATTACCTGAGCACTCGCACATCAAGTGAGTAGAAGCTACAGTTGCCAGATTCCATTCTCATTTTCCATATCCATCAGAACGTCCCAGGAAATGCACACACAAAACAAGAACGGGGGAGGACACAAAACCACTGGAATTCAGTGGCTGCAGGAGATCCCTGGGCAGGATAACTGGAGAGGGCAGAAGGCACATCCCAGCATGTCCTCTGGGCTTTTGGGTGAAGATTTATATACATGCCATGAAAAAGTAAACTCTCTCAGCAGACTAAACAAAGTGATGTGAAGCTCTCCCCTGGCAAAAATTCCACATCAAACTACAAATTGTTTTATACATTTCAGTTGTAATGAAAGCACAAAAAAATTAAGTATTTTATATTGTAGTTAAGGCATTTAAGTGCTGAAGTCAGGACAATTCGTAGCAACATGCAAAGTCATTTTCAAGGTAACAAAATCATTACCACTCCCACCTTTCATTTTTCTTCTTTTTCCCTGTCTTCCTGCCATCTCAGGCTTTTCAACAGATATTACATGTCACATTTTAAACAATATACTTAAGGTGACATTTAGTTTTGTGATAACTGAAATAATTAATTGTTGGCTATTGAAAAGAAACTACTATGCTGGAATTTATTATCACACTTGGGAATAACTGTATATGGCCTTTGGTTAATGTCCAGCAGATATTCCAGTAGCATCAACCCCCCCCTCTTTGAACCTCCAATGCTTTTCTGCTGCCTCATGTCTCACCTTGATACTACAGAAAGTTTGAAAAAATAAAGCAAATAAAGAAATCCCTCCCCATCCCTAATCTCCAGTTTTATTTCACTAAAACACTACTACAGTTTGGATCAAATAAATTACCATGAGAAGTCTTAAAAAGGTTCTTTTTTCCCCCCTTTACATTTCCAAAACTCTGAGTCTGATAAATCAAATTATTTTGTGGCCTTCAGCCATTCACATGTGAACATCAACCTCATCTAAAGGGAAGAACCAAATTCAGCCACNTCCCCTTTACATTTCCAAAACTGAGTCTGATAAATCAAATTATTTTGTGGCCTTCAGCCATTCACATGTGAACATCAACCTCATCTAAAGGGAAGAACCAAATTCAGCCACAGTTACGGACACTTCGCCTTTCCAAGAGAATTGGAGATTAGACGTTAACAGAACAGGTGTGAACAGCACAAATATTAACTGGCATTTACTAAGACATCACAAATTATATGTCCAGCTTGCCAGAGAGCTCCTATAATCTGCCACAAAATCCCCAAAGACTTGAGCACTGGAAGACTGAGAGAAGGAAAATATATAAAATACAAATGAGTACAAAAGACTCATATATTTGTGCCATGCCAAAGGTCAGTTCTACTCCTTGGTAAACAGTTTGGCTCTAATCCAACAAAGCATTTAATTATATGAGACAATCTATTGCTAAGCATGACTTCAGCTCCAGGGTGTAACATTTGGATGCAGAGCACTTCCATAAATGCATTTTTTTTAGCACTGACTTTTTAATTTCCAGGAATAATTAAGCAGTTGGCTTTAAAAGAAAAAAAATCAATCAGAAAGTTGATATTATTAGCATCATCATTCCTTCCAAACACAAGTTCAGGAAGTGCAAAGCTGTGTGATCCACACGCAGGTTTTGAATTGGTATTAGGTGGTTTAATTTGGGGTTTTTTGGTGGTTTTTTTTCCTTCCCACAAAATAATTCCCAATTCCACACAGCCAGTAAGACACCTCTTTCAGCTCAAATTTTAAAAAGCCAAATCTATTTCAGTACAATTTTATTCGAAGTGTCAGTGGCTACAGGTACTTATTTGGAAATCTCTCATACTGCATTAAATTTCCTGGGAAAATTACCATCTTAATGCTGAGAAAAGCTCAGCAAACCAGCCCACCTCTCTCTATATATACACCTTTCCATAGCCCATCAGAAATGAAGACAACTTTCAAGTCAGGATGCAGAAGCCTGTGCTATATGCAGGTCTTCCTTGCTGTCTTCTGCATGCAAATGCTCTGGCTATTCTCTATGAATATTTTCAATTACCATATGACCTATTATTCTGACAACTAAGCAAAAAGCCGAAGGACCAACAACAGCAAAAAAACAAACCCACGAAACAAAGAAAGAAACCCAAAACCTTGACAGAAGGAGTTACACTGCTAGCAAAGGCTCCCTTGGTACTTCACTGTTTCTTCTACTCTACATATAAACAACTCCAGGGTTCTGCTCTGCTGAAGCTTTCACCAATCATTATTATAGCACTGTTTAAATAACAATCCTGCCTCTACAACAAAGCAGAAGTATCATTATTTTACATGAAAGCCCTATCATAAGAAAGATAAAAACCTCTATGGTTTTCTATTAAGTGTAACTCCAAATAAAACAAGTTTATATATATATACACACACACATTTATAGATATTTATGTCCTTATATATATAAAAACACATTCCCATGTCAAGGTTTCAGAATGTTTCTTTCCAAAGCTGACAGGCACACCTGTAGGAGCCTGGCACACACCAGGCCAGGAACACACAGAATACACAGCCAGGAACATTCCAGTAAGCCAATACCCATTCCCTCAGTGTTTTAGTCCCAGATCTATTCTGGTTTGGGGTTTTTTTAACCCTTTCACAGACAGTGTTTCGGACACCATCTTGCTTCATAATGAAGACCTGAATTGCAGACAAAGCAAAATCAGTAAAGCAGAACAAACAGCTTTGATTATCTTCTTCAAATATTGTTATGTTGGCATAAAAGTGTTTGGCTCTCACAATGCCTTTTTTTATTGTTTGAAACATGAATGGGTTCAGAGGAACAGCAGCACAATGAGGACGATTCAGTACCTTTTTCACAGAGACACAAATGCATTGTCAGAGCAAACATTGCTTTCTATATTCATCAATGCAGAGGTCGAAGAGAAGCCCTCACTGCAGACACATCCCCAGCCCACAGCAGTAACCACAATTATTCTTCCAAGAAGAAACCAGCTGAAAAGAAAAAAAACAAACCCTTGCCTACATATATATACACACACAAAATGATGTTGTCTCCTGCATATTTATTCTGTCAGCACACACAGTTTAAAACAACAATCCCATAAAACAGCAGGCATTTGCTTTTCTGGCTGAGATGGATCCAACAAAAGCAGGAGAAAAAACTTCTCAATTTCAAAAATACTACACAACTGGTACCATTAAATTTTTTTATTAGAAGTCTTTGAGGGATTAACAGGGAAGGAAATACCAGGCCAAAATTCACAAGAACATTATAAAAATGTCAATTGTATTTTGCATTCTGCTGCCACTCATTCAAGAATGCAGGAGGGGAAAAAATAGTATTTGACTAGGGTATTATACCTAAATAATAAAAAAAAAATCTATTTTTTATTTTTTAAAGGTATTTTCTCTCTTGATTGACCAGCTTTTCTTTATATGGTGTGTGCCAGTTTAATCCTATCAGTTGGCCTCATCAACTTTCCAAAATAATTTTTCTCCTTACTCAAGAAGAGCTCTGAGTATCACACATTCCCCGCAGTGCCCTTGAAATAGAGCCTTGCTTTTCCATCTGAGGAGAAAACCCAGAATATCAAAGATCCAATCTCCACAGAACTGAACTGCAAGGGAAAAACAAACACTTGGGTTTGCATCACTCTGATCCAAAGGAAAAGGGAGAGCTTTGAACAGCATGAAAGGGATTCAGACGATCTCTTGCCACTTGGAATCTTTGGGCAAGTGAAGCGAGTACATTTTAGAAAATATTTGGTGCATTAATGTTAATTTCAGAAATGGGCAGGTGACACTCATGTGACACCTGGAGCACTGCGTGAAGTGAAAGATGGACCCAGAGCTGAGGGGAGCACACGGAAGTGGATACCCATGGCAGACACAACTTCACTAACCACTCACCTGCAGTGCTTCTCTCTTGCTCTCCAACCAGAAAGCTGCTTCCCGAAACAAAAACACAACCTCAATATAACAAATCTTCCTTGTGTTCACCTGCCATTTTCATGCTTCAGGCCAGGGACAGGTTCAAATACAATAGTCAATAAAACACAGGATCCAGCCAAACCTGCACTAATCCAAGGTACCTGTCTTTAAGTCTCCTTTAAGGATTTATCTATGCACACTAAAGAAAGAAGCAGCCATGCAGCACAATTATCTTAAATATCAGTTACCATTCCCAAAATGTACTACTACTGAAACTTGACATTTCCAGGAAGGAAACTGCTTAACTAAAATTGTTCAGCTGAAATATATACACTGTCAATACAACAAGTTCTCTGCTCTGGGAAGATGCCAATTCAATTCAATTCAATCATATGCTGCTCCACTGCTGCAAGAGATTTTTTTCCTAGGGGAACAGGAAATAAATAAGCTGAAAGCTCATCCTTAAAATGTTGCTGAAATTCCTGTATCTAGTTCCATGAGTATGAGCTCTGTCCCATCTCACTAGTCCTGATTCCACTACACTGTTGGAAATACCATTTGTTAGAGACATTTGACAGAGCATTATTCACCCACATTCATTTTTTAACTTCCACTGTGCTTTATAAAAAGAATAAGTAGATTTTGACAAGGGATGAGATGGCACATCTATTGATCCAACACACGCGTCCACTCCTCTTCAGTCTTTCCCATTCATAGGAAATCTTTTCTATTCTCAGTGTTTTTACAAGTAAGCCTTACAAAGAAAGATTTTAAACCGTTGCCTTGTCATACTTCATGCACACTTTTAGAAATTTTCTATACATAATATTCCTTTCTACAAGATATTTTGAAGAAATGGGGTTTTTTCCTACATGAAATAGTAAAAGCAGGTGACTCAGTCAAATTCTAAGACATGAGGTCAGAAAGTAAAACATTTGGAGCTCTGCACTCCGATAGTGATTACTGGGAGTTGGTCAAAACAAGATGCTGATGTTATAGCCAGAAGAAGCAAAACTCTAAACAAGAAAGGTGATCCAACTTCTCCAGTGACACAACACTCCAAGTGTAAACCAGCTGGAAATTTACTGCCTTGTGATTTGGAATTCTAGGAGTTCCCACCACAGCTGACTTTGGCATTTTCATCCCATTGACAACACTATGGCTGAATAGTTACCAAACACAAAAGTAAAGGCAAACAGATTGACCCCCACTCCCCAGAAGAGTCTGTGTTAGACCAGCTTTTTAGCAATACACACACAAGATTTAAAACTTTGCAGTGGAACATAAGGAAAAGGTGAACATTTCTATTCAAATGTCCAAAACCCCAAGGATGTTCATTATTCCATGATAGAAAGAGAAGCAATAAAGAAGTGGAAATCAGGCAAACAATGCACAGGCTTCAGCCAATTACCTCTCCAAAAAGAGTTACCAGTATCTATTATATTTCATGTTAATATTATGCATTTTCTTCCAGCAGTTCCTAACTCCACTCAGTGTCAAAGCTTTCCCAGTATCTCAACCAAACACCACAAGAAAAATATGTCCATTACTGCAAGTATTTATTTGCTCATTCTCAAAAGAACATGACCAGGTGCAGTCTGTGAAACAATTCCACATGCTGAGCCCTTCCCTTAAAGTCTCATCTCCCACTGCATACCTTGGCACCAGAATTGTCCACAGAAAATCATCCCACAGCTACTAGCAGCCTTTCGTAGCAGATACTACCATCTTAAAAAATCTTGTAGGGAAAAAACCAAAATAACAACAAATAAAGAAAGAATAAAATATTTACAAAGGTATCTTTTCACTCCTGTGAATTTTTAATCACTGAATAATAATGCAGGTCTTAAAAAGCATTGCCTGATAAATGATCGCTGCCCACTACAGAGCCTCTCAAGTGTCACATCTGTTAAAATTTCATGGAGGCAGAGGCTTTAATGATGTCTGAAAATTATCTATTTTTAAACACCAAGATTAAATGGAAAAAAAAAAACCATAACGAAACAATTTGGAAAAAAGGCACATTCAGAAAAGGGTGGATAAAATCCAAAGCCTCAATAACTGGGTATTACAAAAGTGGGTATTACAAAAGAACTGTGAACTGATCTAAATCTCCATTTGTGACTTATAACTACAACAACAAAAATCCCATCTCCTGCAGCACAGCAGCAGCAGAACTATTGCATGCAGAGAGTGCTGGCGTCAGTTCCTGCTGCAGAACCAGCAGGAGCACTGTTTGTCCACAGCGACAGACTTCCCTCAAAGACATTTGTTTGTCTCAGTCACTCGTGGCACTAAAAATGAAATCAAGGACTTTGTGATTGATATTGACAGGCTGGGAGAGCTGGGGGGGTTCACCCAGAGCAGAGAAGGCTCCAGGGAGAGCTCAGAGCCCTTTCCAGGGCCTAAAGGGGCTCCAGGAGAGCTGGAGAGGGACCTGGGACAAGGCTTGGAGGGACAGGACACAGGGAATGGCTTCCCAGTGCCAGAGGGCAGGGCTGGATGGGATATTGGGAAGGAATTGTTCCCTGGGAGGGTGGGGAGGCCCTGGCACAGGGTGCCCAGAGAAGCTGCGGCTGTTCCATCCCTGGAAGTGTCCAAGGCCAGGCTGGAGAGCTTGGACAGTGGAAGGTGTCCCTGCCCATGGCAAGGGGTGGCACTGGATGAGCTTTGTCCTTTCCCAGCCAGACCAGTCTGTGACACCAAGGCCAAGCACAACAAGAGTTGTGACCCCGGCCCTTGAACAGCAACAGCCCCGCTCTGCAAGCTCTACCTGGGAACTCCTCTCTGCCTCTCACACAAAGACATTTCATTACCCCCAGGCGTGTGACCACGTCTCAACTTCACTAAATAATGCCACAAGACCACAGCTCTCTCCATTCCCTTCACCAAAGCATGGTTTGGGGTGGTTTTTTCCATTAAAGCCAGGGACCTGTCTCAGACTGGCAGTGTTTAATACCATTTTATAGATACAACACATTACAGCACTTTACAAGGAAGGCGCTCCGAGATACAGCACAATTTTTTATTTTCCTCTCCAAATTAACTGTCTTTCATTGCTTCATAACCTCTTCTGATAGAAAAACAGCCTAAGCAAATGACTTCTCACCCCTACATAACAAAATTAATTCTCTAGCCCAAGGCAAAGGAAAACGAAATAACGCTAGAAAACAAATAGCTAAAAAAAGCAACTTAACTGCCAAAATCAGCTTCTGTTATAAGGTTTTAATAACTACGAGCTTTTCCAAATGAACATATTTGTAAAACATGAGAATCAACTTGGCAAATCAGAAAAATAAAGTGAGAAAAGACACATTTTTATTAATGGAAAAGCCTCTTCAGAAAAAACAATAAATCAAAAAACTTCTATGCAACACCACTTATGGAGTTTGCATAAATCCTACATACGTTACATTTACCTTGATGTGTATTTTTATGAGGAAACTGGGGTTTAGAATTAAACTTTGAGCAATTTTCTTTTGAAGAAAAAGTAACGAAAAGAAAAAAACAAAACCATAAACATGAGAGGAAAGATGACATAACAAACACACAACACTATTTCCATAATTAGTTGTTACCTTTGTTGCAAATGAGTAGCACATAAAATGCTATTAAAAATAACCAGGTGAATCAAAAGCAAGCCTAGTGAGATGTCTATCAAATACCTGTGACCTGATAAGGAATTAAAAAACCAACATGACAACATAAAACAAATTCAACCCAATCTCAGAATAACAAAGCCAAATAATGGTTACAAAAATAAATCTTTAAATGCTCTTAAAAATTAAAAGACATTAACAATATGCTCCATCATTTCAGCAAAACAGTAAAACACTCCTTGGGAAACGTTCTGCTTTCTAAATTAAGTCTGCAGATCCCAGGGATTATTTTATTTTGTGTTTGCCTCTGAGGTCACGTACACTTTTGCTGCGAGTTATTTTCCTTTAGAACCTATGAGGCTGAAGCACCTCAAACTTTCTGACCTTGAAATACAAACATCTGCAATCAAATACAGGAAATCTTATTCAAGTGGGCAGCAGAAGTCAGGGAATTAAATTATGGAAGTTTATCTCAATTATAGAAATGCCACTAAATAGAAATCCCTAAATTTTTTCCTTCTGTGCTTTACCTGCACGCAGGAATCATAATGTCTCTGTGCCAGCAAACTGAACTTTTCATTTTGCCCTGGCTTATACCCACTGACTACTCCCAAGTTTGCTCTTTTCTGCTTGTTTCTCTTTTTACAGCCCTTACTGCCTTTAATCTGTCGTGTATCCTCCTGCATTATTGTGCTGGGACTCCCAGTGTCAGGAGCACTGCCAGCCACCCCCACTGAACCTGCTCTTCTCAACAGGATGAGCTCCGAGCTCAGACAGAGGTATAAAGCTGGGTTCCACATTTTCACAGCCCCTGGGCCCGAGAACCATCTCCTCTAACCCCTGTGGGACAAGGGAGGATGCCCCTTCCCTCTGGCTTTGTGCACAAGCTTCAAGGTGCTCAGGAAAACAGGAGAGAAGTGGCTTTGTGCCACTGACACCTCTCCCTTCCCACTGGGCTTCCCCTCCAAGCCTCACAGTGCTCGTGGTGCAAAATTAAACAGCATTTTCTTTGGATTGAGGCTCTGGAGATAGAGTATAATTGCCATGGTCTTTATAACCAAATGTGTCCAACACCGTGATGTGTTTGTCACACAGTTTTCATTAGCAGAGCAGTTCTAGCTTATGTCCAAGCACAAGATTGTTACTGGAAAATATAAAAACAACAAAAAAAAAAAGCTTTTGAAATACTATTGGACTCATTCAGGGGTGGGAAAAACACTTTTAATAAAGAAAATAGTTATTCTTTCAAATGTGGAGTTGAAAATACATCTGGTGACAACCTAGCAACACAAAATCTGTGGAGAG
The DNA here is from genome assembly GCA_013398055.1 of Ifrita kowaldi. Classification (NCBI taxonomy): domain Eukaryota; kingdom Metazoa; phylum Chordata; class Aves; order Passeriformes; family Cinclosomatidae; genus Ifrita; species Ifrita kowaldi. Next base: position 670,559 of record VZRS01003120.1, read on the forward strand.
AAACACATTTGAAAATAATTTCCTCCCTCCAAATTCAACAAGTGGAGCTCAAAAGAAACGGCAAAGCCCAGGAGAGGAATGTCCCTTCCCCACCTGTTGTAACCGCCAAGGTCAATGCACCTGCCACGGAACAACTGACAAAGTCTGCAAGCTGAAAGCAACCAGTGCCATCAAACCCAAACACAGCAGGTGACAGACAGGGAAACCAACCAGAAAAATGCTTTTCCAGCAAGCACCTCAATGCAGGGGATTGCAGGGGCTCGGCGGGAGAGGGCTGGGGTCGCCCTGTGCCGGCCGCTCCAGCCCTTCCATGGGCCAAAGCTGAGCCAAAAGGAGGAGCCTGTGGTGCCCCTGGAACAATCAGAGGAGCCTGAGGTGCTGCCGTGGGAGAACACTGAAGCAGTGGCAGTAACTGGAGGATGGATGGATCAGTGACACCACGGAGCTGGTGACACACCCGGAGGGGCTGCAGCGTGTGAGTGGTCAGCAGAACCCAGACAATGACTGAGGAGCAAGGAGCAGGGGCAGAGTGAGGAACAAGGAGCAGTAGAAACTGGTCCCAACCACAGCGAGGGAGGGGCAGCAGTGTCTGTGCTGAACTTGAGGCTGGCAAAGGGGATGAAAGGTGTTTTCCTTAAGTGTTTCAATGCTTGTCATCTGTTCCCCAATCAGTAATCAGACGTTTAAAATCAAGTTAGATTCCCTGAGTTCAGCTCATTCTGGCCACAGCAGTAACTGATGAGCAATCTCCCTGTCTTTATTTTGAACCATGAGATTTCTGACTCCAGATCTTCCTTTTTACTCCCCATCCCACTGCAGGGAAGGTGCAAGCAAGAAGCTGTGCAAGTGCTTTGCTCTTAGCTGGGGCCAACCCATCACACCAGGGCAGACTGTCAAGGACTCTGGTCACTTCATCTGCCCTGATCCGTAGTAGCACCATCTCCATCATTAATAGAGTGGAATTGTTATTTCATGTCCTAGCCTAGAAGGTACCAAGGACATGAATAAAGCCCCAGTCCTTCTCTGTCTTTCCCAGGGAGCCATTGGAGCTGTAGTTTGTTGCTTACCTGCTCTAGAGCTCAAGTTGCAGACCAGACGTCTCAAGGTGTTCCTGTCCTGCAAGGTACAGAACAGCCAGTGTGACACTTTCACAGCCACACCCCTGTTATGCAGACACCTGCGAGCAAATGGGGTGGCCTTGTGCACTAAAGTCATTTTTTCTTGTCCCACAGCTCACACCAACACACAGGGCTCAGCTCCTGCCAACAGAGCAGCACCTCTGCCCCAGTGAAACAACACTCCCAGACTCAATCCAGCCGTAGGGAGCACAAGGGGAAGGTGCACTTTGATTTCTCCTCATGGTACAGCTGTGGTTTGCTCTGCATCGGAAAGAACTCTTTAGATAGCACAAACCCCATTCTCAAACTGTGTTAGACAACTCCATACTGGTTTGGAACTCTTTTTCCAAGTCCACATGCCACTTATGTTCTCTTCCAACAGGATTCAGGTCTTGTTTACCTTAACCCATAACAACGAATTTTACTAGGAGCATTTAAAACTTTTGCCTTTAATATCTTCAGCTCAAAGCTTTCAGAGAATCACAGAGCAGTTAGGGTTGGAAGGGACCTCTGAGACCATCTAGTCCAACCCTCCTGCCAAGGCAGGGTGACCTAGAGCAGCTCTCAAGCAAGGCCATCAGCTTTTGCAAACTGTCAAATCTCCCCACTTGGTTGCCTTATTTACCTTTGAATAGCAATAAATATAGAGCCAAGTCCTTTACTCAGGGGAATCGTAGCACCAGTAATATTGCTGCAGTTAGCATTCTCCAACTTTAAATTTTCATTAAAGGATTTGTATTACTTATGAGCCCATGCAATATTCTAATCATCCAGTATTACCTTTTTCCATTAAGGAGTCAGTAAATTCAGAGCACGAGATCTTTTTCCTCCTCCCGACAGCCAGCAGGGACAGAAACACGTGTCCTGCAGATTTGTCTTGTAGGTTTTTATCTACAGACTAACACCATAAGTATAAATCATTTCTGAGCAAGTCCAGGAAGCTCTTTTTCCAGTATCTTGCTGGAAATCAGAATCTAACCTTTTCCCTCAAAATTCATCAAGGATAGATGACATAAAGCATATGTCTTTAAGACTACATTTTACCTGCATTTAACCTTGCCCAAATTCAAATGTGGCCAACTTAGCAGTGTCCAGCCATGGACACATGGGCCACAGTTCAGCTTTTTTGCTGAGAAATAGGAATTGCAAACTTTATATAAAGCACGCAGCCAACCTTGGATCTTGAACGCAAAATGATTGCACACATCTTTGTTTCTGACTTTGCAAGTCTTAACCTTCCTCATATTTATCATCAACCTTTCCAAAGAGCAAACAACCGAAAGAAAACCACTTTGCTGTGTCAGCAAAGCCTCAGCTGGAGGGTTAAGATTCAATTCACAGAAAGACAATGAATGGGTGAAAACAGAAAAAAAAAAATTGGTTGAATTAATCTCTTTTTTTGTTTGTCTTAATTTTAAGAAAGCATCCATGAAAAAATACTCAGAGAAAGAATCAGCCTGCAGAAATAATAATCTTGTTTTATTTATAGTCAGGGTCATGGGAAATCTGTCCCGAAACATAAAAAAATACAGCTTCCCAGATTAGTTTTGGTATGGGAATTCAAAGAATGAACAGCTATGGGAAAGTTTAAATTCTCATTAAATACACCTGAGTGTCCTTGTTCAAAATGGTTTGTACTTTCTGTCACTCATTAAGCAGAGAGCACAGAGGCAATTGTAATTGCTGGAGCGATTGCAGGATTAATTATTGTGGTAACCCAGTGTTTACTAAAACAATGAGAATCTGTAGTGTTTACAGACTGGAGTCTGTGATCATGGGTAATTATTGCATGATTAAGATATTATTTGAATGATCATATTTGACAAGGAAAAAAATCTATAAAATTACTTTATTAGATTAATAAAAGCTATCACTAAACTTTTGTTAAATACCCCATATATAGAAGTCTGCTGTACATGCTAGTGAATTAATCCTATCTAAAAGTACTTCTTATCCCTAAAAAATAAAACACTGATGGCAAGAGGATGCCTTCTTTCTGTATTTACTGCTCTGTTAGGTGCTTGTATAACAAAATTCATCCTCTGTCACTTATGCTTCACAGTTTAAAAAGCTGTTTATTCTGAGCACTGCATCAACAAAGTACATGACACACAAAGCCCCACAGAACCTAGCCTGAACCCCAGGACAGCCTCTGACCTTGAGGAAATGATCCAGTCTCGGCTCAGTTTGTGTTCTTACATGCCCAGACACTCACCCTGCTGCTCTGCTCGTGTAAGAGAGGCGCATGTCCCCTGTGGTACCATAACTGGAGGGAGGAGATCCGTGTTCTCAACACAATTCCAGCTGGAGAGCCATGGCTTGTGACTCCAGACAGGCTTCGCAGAAATGCCACCAGACTTGAGCCATCTACATCTCAGAACTTTGGATTACCCTCAAAGAAATAGCACCTTACTGAAGAATCATATTCGTTCTTAAATTTCCCTTTGATAAATGTATGCTCTTGGTGTTGATCCTTTCAGGAAAATCAATCAGGATCTGAATCTTAGCAGTAAATCCACAGAGTGGCACATTCCCCAAGGCATCCAAGCCACAGGCTCACCACTTCAGGAGGCAGCTTTATGCCAGCCCTTGCACAGTCTGGCAGATCGTGACCAGAGTCCTGAACACAAAATAATCATTTAAAATAACAGAGGTGACATCAGCACATGCTCTGCTGGCCCCTCATGTCCTACACCACGAGCAAGGGGAATAAGAAAACCCTTGCACTTCTGCCAAGCAGGATCATTCCATTCTCTGCAGCACCTTCAAAAATTCACTCTGTTCCTGCTGCAGGACCTGAGCAGCGCCTTGGTGACAATGCCAAGCTCTGTCACACGGAACAGGCGCCCACCTGCACCGAGTGCCTCAGGAAGGAATCCCCCAGGAGCTGACTGCCACGGGACAGGATCTTTTCTCTTCAGAAATGCTGCAATTATCTTTGTCAACACTGCAGGCAGGTGAAGCGTTCGTGTCAGGTGCATGCCAGCTGGAATGCAGCCTGGAATGCAGCACCTATGGTCCCCACTGCTCTGTATCTCTTCCATCACATTCTCAAATACACAGGCTTGGCCCCCCAAAAGTCAAAAACTCTTCTAGTAAAGTACATTCATTAAGCACTGTGAGAATCTGCAGCAGCACTCAGGGACATGTGGGCTCAGAGCACCACACTGAGATGCCCTTTCTCACCGACACAAATACCTGCCTGCATCTCTTATTTCCTTCATTATTGGGGTCTCTATCTACCCTTTCTATCCCATTTCTGTTCCCATTTCCTTAAACATCTCCAAATAATAATAATGCTTTCATTTGACTGAGTACATATCACTATTCTGCTCATATATATGCTCTATACCTGTAGATTCTCAAATACAGACATATTATGTGCATATTCTATTCAACAATGCTTAAGTGGCCCTCTAGGCCCTCTATCATGATGATAAAATTTCCATTTCTACTTGCCACCAACTAAAATCCCTATTACTTTACTGTGCCTGGAGTTAGCCAGCTTCAGGGAGCACAGCATCGGGCGTTTTTCATTGTATTGGTTGTTTGGGGGGTTTTTTTGTTTGATTGGAGATTTTTTTGGAGCATGGCTGTTATTTCGGGTTGAGAGCGGGTTGACTTTGTTTTGATTTTTTGCTTGTTTGGTTTTTAATGATGGATTTCCTTAGAAGAAAATGTGGTTATTTAAAGCACACAGATAAACTCCATTTCCCTGAACAGGAGAAACCTCCTCTGTGGACAGAGCAGAGCATGTTCCATGCAGTTCTCTGCTCCTTTCTCCCACATCACCAGATTTCCCAGTGTACTTTCTGCTTCCTTCCCTGCACACAGAGGTTCACCAAAGCCCAATACGCAGCCTTTGACATCAGCATCCTTCTCAGACAAAGAGGGAGTGCAATTTATAAAGGCAGCCCAGACTCCAGAGCATATTTCAAAGTGAACGTCACGCTCCTCAACAGTAACTGCATTTGTTTCCTTGCCATCTAAGTAGCTGTAAGAAGCATTGCTTCACTTAGTAAAAGCACACACTCGACCCCAAACCTCATTTCTATAATATACATTATACCAAACCCAAAACCATACAACACTGAATATTGAAGTATTCAGAAACTATTTCATTACCCAAGCTAGAAGTTTCACAGTTGGGTTTTTTTAGACTACTATAATAAAAAAAATTACTTAAAAATTCAGTAATTTCAGGATCTATATTAAAAGAAAGTAAGAGTACTGCACTTCAACAGAGATATAAATGAACAGTGGAGCTGGTACAATACATGCTCACCTGGCATTCTGGCTGGGAACAGCACATTCCAGACTTTGTCTCTAATGCTCTCCAGGTGAACAGTAGACCCCAAACCCACCTGACGGAAGTTCTGATTACTTCACTTGAGAAGTGTCCACATTAATCAATTAAACATTTTCTAAGGACACAGAGCTGAAGGGCTCACACACTTTGTTACTTCAATATTCAGGCTGACAGATACCAGAGACCATCCCAGCTCCTGACACTTTATCAGTTTCACAGGAGACTGACACCAAACTGAACATCCATTTTACTCAGTTGCTCCTATTTGCAGCATAAGAAGTTCACACAAACTGCTCCTCCTTAACAATATGTATTTGGTCTTATCAACAAGGGAGCCAGAGTAGCAAATGAGATGGGAGTACTAATTAATTTCCTCTTTGTCACTCCTACCGTCCAGTGACCTGAATTCCTGATTTCTATCACCACTTTTCCCATACACCTTCACCATTTCTGTCCTTCACGCTGCTGGAATGCACAAGGCAAAGGATTTCTCTGGTTCTTGCAGCTGGTTCAGGACAGTTCACTGAGCAAAACCTCTTATCACCTCCTGCTCTCTGCCGCTCACACCACAGGGGACTGCACAGAGCCCGTGTATTTCCTGTCATCAGCAAAGTCAAGCCTCCTCCTGCTGACACACAGAAAACTTCCTCAGCTTCTGGAATGGACTAGAAATTACCTACAAAAGTACCTGTGTTACAAAACAAGGCAAACAGAAGCACAACTGAGATGAATGCAAAGCCCCTCTCAGTCTAGCCAAGCCTTTAGGCTCAAAAACAGGAGCAACAGACCCGCTTCTTCTTGGATGAAATGCTTGGGAAGGATATCCAGTGGTGCACTGCAGCAAAGCAACAGCCCCCTGTTATCTTATATAGGTAGGCTGAATTTCGGACATTAAAGCCTAGGCCTTTAAAGCATAACACTTTGTGCAAGGTGGATCATGTAGGAAGTCCAGATTTAGATTTCCTAAGGAGGAGATGATCTGAACACTTGCCTCACAGTAACACAGCCATGTCCAGTCTGATCTTCCTTTCTAAACAATTGTTCTGGGTATGTACAGAAAGCCTTTAAAGAACACACTTCTTTTTGCTTAAAGTATTCCAAAAATATTACTTCCTCATGACGACCTCATTTGCATGACAAATTCTCTGTGCAGCAGCAGAAACATCTTGAAGTTAAGATGCCATGCTTACAGGAATTATTCTGCACACAGATGAGTTTTCACCAAACTTTGCTTCTGACAAGTTAATTTCATTTTCCTCATCATGTGCTTTGACAGCAAGATAAGGAAGTCAAAGCTTTTCCCCGCTGAGAATCCTTTGCTCCTGCATTAATGGGAACCAAGGAATACCATCCACTTGAATTCATCCCTACATTTCTGGCCAAATATTTAAAATCAATCATTTACTAAGCTAACAGTACATATGTCACCTGTGCTTTCCACTGGAATTCTTGTAGGAGGAAATGCAACCATTAAGGGAAAACACTGATAAAACCACTAAAGGCTTTTCCTACCTCTACACTATAGACTTAAATTAAAAGAGAGCATAAAACCACCAAGGCTTTAAAAACGGAGATAAATAGGATGAACCTCTCATTTAAAAAAAATTGTTTTAAAAATCCTGAAGCCAATATTCTCTGCCTATCTGCAGAACACAAAGAAACCCATGCACATGCACTGAGAGACAGACCTAGGTACAAATCCACTGTCTCAAGAGAAAGCTAACTCAGGAGCTGCTTCCTGCTCTAAGCCATCCAGAAAACATCCAGGGGCGAAAGCTCAGCCCAGTCACAGGAAGCAGAAAGCAGCGGGACTTAAGTCACAGGCTGAAATACTTTCATTTGTTAACCCCAACTTTAAAGATGTTGACTTCACATCGTGCTTCCCTGGAAGTGTGAATTGGCACTGGGAGAAGGAGCCCTGCAGGTATTCCAACATCCCTCCATGCCCCTGGCAGGAGCAGGGCCAGGTGAGGGAGTGGGTGGTGGCACGGAGGGCAGGGAGCTTTCAGTCACACTTCCCTGGAATGCCACTGGATCCTCACACAATGTGACGAAAGCATTACGGTGCAAATAAAAGACATTTCTTCCTCTACCTGGAGCCTGAGAATACGTGAGAGCTGCGCACCAGAAAGCTCAGACCCTGTACACTCCTTTTCTCTCCTCAGCCTGGAAACTTTGGAAATTAATGGTGAAGTCATGAAGGAAACCTTAAATAGACTCTGTTTTCCACCATCACCAGGCTCACTTTCTCAGATTTTATCTGCTTCGGTTTCCCACTCAAATCTTATATTAGATTTTTTTTCCTCTTTTTTCTCCACCTCCAAGCTTTTCCATTTTCTTACATAATACTGAATAAATATTTTATAGCCAAAAAGGATTTCTACCTGTTATGTAACTCACATTTTTGGAGGCAGTTTCCCATCTCATTTTTACTGTTAGAGCCTTCGGTGAAACCAGGAGCTGTACTGATGGAAGCAGAGCGTGCCTAAACTTAAACAAGCAGCTCTGTTTATGCTACATTAAAAATGCTAAATGGGGTGAAATTTCATTTCATCAATATGCATATGGGGTTGACAATATTGTTGAAAATATTAACATGTGTCTATAAACATCAACAAAACTATTAATTGTCACATAATGAGGCAGCAATTTAAGCGTGCTGAGCAGATGCATCACAGTTAAACTGGAAAGAACAGTCACATTCTAATTCTGAACCAGGCTGGGATCCGTGTCTGTGCTTCAGATGCCCAGTCACAGATGCTTCCCAGAGCCAGAGAAATTTTGAAGAGTCTCCTCTAAAAAGTGCTCTGAGCAGAGCACTAAAAAACCTCAGATGAACTTTCCAGATCTTGGATCACAGTATCTGTCCCAAAGCTAAAAGCTCTCTCTTTAGCTCTGGCTACAACTTTAAAATAAATTTTAAAAAAAAATTAAATAAAAAGTAATTCCACCTTTTTCTGGCCACCCAATTGTTTGTTTACACCATAATGCTGGATATAGCAGGAAGGTGCCTCAATTATAAAAAAATGTCTATGTTCATCAATACACAATCTGGTCACCTGCAGGGGATGGCAGAAATTCTGTGTAGCAGAGAGCCTGATGTTTCCAGACAGGCCAGCAGCAGTGGGTACAGAAACAGAGCAAGCTGAGAGCAAATACATTCTCTTCTCCCTCACCACAAGGAGCACACTCACTGTTTTATCCCAATAGGATGCTTCATTTCAGAACGAGAGTTTTGTGAAGATTAATGGTTATTTTAAATTTTTAAAATTTAAGATTAGTTGTGGTTGGTTTTCACCCATTTTAGTTAGGAATTAATCACGTAGTGATGCACCCTTATTGATACCATTTGGGGAAAAAAGTAGATTTAGAAGATTGGCTTTGATAACAAGAACAATATTACAAATGATACCGGTGTTACACAGCCATCATCTCCTCTCAGGATATGCCCTGAACGTGGAATTTTTTAAGAAATGCAAAGAAGACCCCATATAAAGCTATTTAGTTGTAATTGGATTTAATATGATCAGCTGCTTTCACTTGTAGTTTTAAGCTAGAAAACAGATTATAGAAAAGAAACGTTCCGTGTTTACTCAGTTACTTGAGTCACTTCAAGGAGACCATGTAACGATCAGAAAGGCCCAATTTCTTCCTTCCACATGGCATTAGATAAATGGCAACGCTGGGCAGTGCAAATTTGGGGTTTCAACGGGGACAGAATTCTGGGGCTTGCATTCTAAAAAAAGAGTAAGCAGCTCTTTGCTCAGCACTAAGGGCTTTATTACACACCAGGAAAACCGGGTATCTGGGACCTTGGAGATTACCGACACAAAACACTATTAAGATGGTGCCAGAAAGATTTATAAACGGGGCAGGAGGGACCTCTAAACTTCTCCTTCGATTCTGGCTTCCTTGGAAAGCTTCCCTTCCTCCAGGCACCCAAATCCCCGGCCTTGGGGTCGCAGCTCAGCCACCCGAGCACAGGGTTCACTTGTGCTGGGGGGGGACCGCGACCCGCAGAGGGTCAGACACCGAAGTCAGTGGGAAACGCAGAGATAAGGCAGCGGGAAACAGAGATAACGCGGCTGAGCGCGGGTGACAAAGGCGGCACTCGAACGGCCCCGCAGCACCGGGAGGACAGAGAGGCGCTCGCCACGCCGCGGTACCCGCAGGGGCGGCACCGAGCGGGACCGGGGGGCNCGGGCTGCTGCTGGGTCTGAGCTCACCTGGGCTTCCCCCGGGCTGCCCCAAACCCAGCGGCGCCCGAGGACCAGCAAAGCTGGGATTTGCTCCACGGCCAGTGACTCAAACACGGTCCACTCCAGCACAGTGAGCGATAAGGCAGCATCTGCTGCAGCCCTGAGAGGAGCCGCATCCGATAAGGGCTGCAAGTCGCAGCAGCATTTTAAAAAAAAAAACATCTCCACAGCGAACAGTGCGGGAGAATGAGGCTGCTGACAGAGCCTGGACGTCTTATCTTCATTTATCCTGAGCAGACTGCATTATCAGCTACTGAATGAATTCTCTGCAAGAGAGGGAGGTTTAACATCCAGTCTTTTGTCCTGGATCTTAAACCCCCCTTTTTAACAATAATAGTTCAAAAGACATATTCTTTCCATCTTTAATAGATGTCAACTCAATAGCTGAAGTTTGAATACAGTCTTCAATAAAAGATAATTCAGAATTCAAGATAAGGCAAAGGATGAGGGAAGTTTTCACTGCCTCTCCAGTGAGTGCCCTATCACAACCCAAGGACCTCCTGTAGCACACATCTGAGAAAATGCCATTAAATGGAGAAGGGGAGCGAGGCATGTATTAGCACTCACACATACATGTATACACAAGGAGGATGCTTGGCTGAAGAAATAGAGTTTAACAGCTCAGAAAACCTAGTGATCAAGCTCAGGGACAAACCTCTCCCTAGGTTTAAGGAATGACAAACACACACTAATAACCAAAACTGTAACCACCCAGTGAACACGTACTCATTTAGCCATTGACAAGTGATGGTGAGCAGAGAAATGCCAAGACTGGAGTATCACTAACAGGGATTTGGAGTCTCTGTTTGGATAAGACATTCAGTTTCTTGAAGCCTCAAAAAAAAAAAAAATGCAGCCCAAGTTTCTGTATTAGTTCCCCACAGCAGAAAGAGGATGTCTTTAGTCTCTCAGCAAACACGAGCATGGAAACAAACCAGACATTGCTGATGGACTGAGCCAATGTAAGCACTGGGTGGGGTGGCACCAGTCTCTCACTCAGGGTGGGTTTTTTTTCTTGTAAAGGGAGAATTTTTCAAATAACTTTGAGCATCTCTAAATAACGATTTGTAATGAAATGAGTGTTTAGACTGCCCGTGCTGCAACACAAATTCGAGCTGCACAGTTCAGCACAGATCTGATAATATCAGCTCACTCCTGGTGCCACAGTCTTTGCATCCTGCATCAGCACGAGCAAAGTGAGCTTACGTTTGTCTAGACACGCATCGAGGGATTTTTGGGTGCTGGCAAGGGCAGGACAGGCTAAAGCCACAGAGCAGAGCTAGCCCAGCACTTCAACCAGCAGTGCCAGATCCTCAGCACAAGGAAGGGTGACAGCTGGACAGAGTCTCTGCCTAGAAGATCAATGTCCAGGGTATCTGTCAGTCTCAAATATGAAAACAAGTTTGGTGACATAGTTCTGTGCATGTGAGTTTAAAAAAATTTTTGGTATATGCCACAATATCAGCTTGTTCTGCTGCTTGCTCACACGCTGGGCATAACTACCACAGGTGACTATTCTGTACTAACAACTGCACAGAAATCAACCTCCCACCTCAGCAAAGATTGGATTTGTGGCTGGTTTGGTTGCTGTATAAACAATCACTGGTGCTGAAGGGTTGGAGATCAAGACAAATAATTTACTTCTTCAAGCAGCTCTTAGTTTATGTCCACTGAAAGACAGGCAGTGATAGTTGATAAAAGTACTGATGTGCAAATACAGCAATATCTCATTAACTCTTCACAGCAAGAGCTAAATATCATTTATAACCTAGGGAGTGTTTGGTGTACATGCAAACTCACCTGTCCACCCTCTCCTGCTCACCCTGTACCTTCTATAGGCACCATAAAAACACTGGAAAAGCAGCAATTTCAGTGCTTTGATATGTGGCAGCACAAGCTTCAGAATTTCGCACGTTAGGAAGAACACGGGGGGG